>VYXB01009841.1:178082-245839 GCA_013397135.1 Pachyramphus minor | reverse complement strand
GGCTGACAGAATTTCAGAGTCCAGGAATCACTGAGGTTGGAAAAGACCTCCGAGACCAGCGAGCGTAACCTATGACCGATCCGCGACTTGTCGACCGGACCAGAGCACTGAGTGCCACATCCAGTCGTTCCTTGGACACGTACAGGGTGACTCCGACACCTCCCCGGGCAGCCTCTTACCAATGCCTCATAACGCTTTTCANGGAGCTGCCAGAACCTGTGAATTTGCGAGGAAGCACTAAGCAATGATCATCAGTAGGGCTGTAAGAGCTCTGGGACAAGGAACATTAAAAAAAAAAAAATAAAAAAAATATCAAAATCATGGTGAGGTGAAAGTTCCCTGCAAAACAAATTCCTCCTCATGGGAAAACTTCAGAAGGCAAGAAGCTTTCTCAGAACTTTGTGCAACTCTTCCACCACATTGATACAATTGCGTGCAGGGTTACAGGCATCAGAGAATAAATATTATGAGAATCTTTGCTTCTTTGGGCATTTAAAGGTGTATTTAAAGAAGCCCTGGGAAAAAGAGTGGTGGACAAATGCATGTGATCAAAGAAATTTAGTATTTCAATGCCTGGTTTCCCCCGGTTCACCCGAGCCCGGCCGTGGCCCGGGAGGAGAGTGGGGTTGGAGCAGAGCCCCCACGGGACACGGGTCTCTCCTGGCACAGCCCCCCCGGGCTGCTCCCTTGCAGCTCCACCTGCTGCAGCGGGGAAGCTTTGGGATGAGATGTTTGCACTGACTTCATTGCGCCTTCCCCGAGCCCCCTCTCGTGGCTGCACGTCCGTCCCGTCCCGCTGTGTCCCTGCGGGGCTGGCTCTGCTGGGCTGGTGCTGAGCATCACTCCCGGCGCTCAGCCGGGCTGGGTGAGGCTGAGCCGAGGGGCTACTCCTCTTCTGCAGGTTATCCTTGAGTACCCAGCTGCCAAACAGAGGGTTTGCCAAAAATATTGTTCAGTGGAGGAATCTCAGTTAGGCCCACGCTGCCAAATGATCAGGGGCAAATCCCCCGGGCCGGGGAGTGTTTGCTCATCAGCCTTAAAACAACTCCAGGAGTTTTCAGCAGACTTCCAGGAAAAAGCCCCAGGAACTCTTTGGCTTTGACAGAATTGTAACAAAGCCGGGAGAGATCCCTCTTTGCCCATGGCATTCCATCCCTGACTGCCACAGGAACTCCCAGGAAAAGAGACAAACACACCCAGTCAACTTTCATGGAACTTTTTATTGAAATAACATTCAACAATAAACTTCTTATGAAATTACAGAGGAAAATTTTAAATCCTAAATTTTACAACTCAACTTTATTAATATTTAAACGTATTTAGAAACAGTCTGAAAACAGAACAGTGGGAACTTGAATACAAAACAAACTTACATTCTTATCTTTTACATAACAAACTCTACTGAAGTAACAAAGTCTAATGAAGCAACAAACTCTATTGAAGTAACAAACTCTACTGAAGTAACAAACTCTATTGAAGTAACAAACTCTACTGAAGTAACAAACTCTATTGAAGTAACAAACTCTACTGAAGTAACAAAATCTACAGAAGCCTATCTTCTACCAAACTGTAGCTACAATTAAAACTAACTCCAAAAATTTAACACTTGTTAAATGCTTGAAGAACTGGAAATCCAAAATAACAATTCGTCTTCCAAACTTTGTGTTTTCTTCAACAACACTGTCGTGCTCTTTTCCTTTCAACTCTCTCCTCCTCTTGGTGATCAGTATGATCCTCCTCCTGTAGACGTCTCTGCCAATTAGAAAAAGGAAATCCTCACCTTCAAAAAATATCCACAAATGTGCAATTTTGGTACACACCAGCCCAGCCAACCTGTCAGGACACCCCAGCCAGCAGCAGCAGGTGCCTGGGAGATCCTTTGGCATTCCAAGACCCTTGATCTGGAGAGTGGTTTTGAATCTCAAGCTGCAAAAAGTCCTGGAGCTTCCTTGCTTATCTGGCTGTGGCCTCACAGTTGTTTCAAAATCCCTTTGGAAGCTCCCAGTTAAATGACACAGAAGATGCGAGGCCAGAATGTGCCACCCCATCACCAACAGGCTCCGGTCCCACCCAGTCCTTCCTTAACCCTTCCCCCAGAGCAGCCAGGGTTTCTCTAGGCAGGTCTTGGGGTGAGTTTGTCTCTCCCTCAGCCCCCTGCCTGTCCCACCCATCACAGCCCTGCGAGGCAGCTCTGCTGTCCCACGCCAGGACAGCACCCACACCAGTTCTCCCACCTTGCAGCTGCCACCGCCGGCCTCAGGGTCATCTTCTCTGAAGAGGAGGCTTGGCATGGGACACTGTAAGAGAGACAGGACAAGTGATTCCAGCTTTGCTGCTGGTTCAGGCTCAGCCAGGATCAGAAATGCCGTGCACAGCTTTAGAGGGAATTTGGCACATTTGAGAAGGCAATCCAGCTCCATCCCCATTTCTGCCCTCACCATAACACTCACCAGCACCCCGTCTGACACTGAGGCAGAGTGAATCCTAACTCAGGGGACAGAGCAAGATTCTGCTCTTCAGAAGCTGAGAGTTTTCTGAAGGGAGCAATTAATCCACTGACCAACATCAGCTCTACTACAGGAGGCCACAAGGAAAGGCAGATGGGACTTTCCCTCTAATCCAAGAAGTTTTTATCGAGAATGAAACCCAGCCCCAGTGCCAGCCACCTGCTTCTGCTGCCCTCTGGGAAATTAAAAATCAAGGAGCAGCCCTGCAGAATGGCAGTCCCTGGCAGGCTCAGGACACACAAATACCTGTTCACATTTTGCTCTTGTTGGTGATTTTCTTCCTCATTGTCGGCTTCAGTCCAAAAGTCTGAGTGTAGTTGATAGATCCAAGTGCCTGACAGAAGTTGTCCACTAGATGTCCAACAAGGGACTTGCCATTTTCCTGCAGAAGAACAAACCAGGGTTTCAGTCTCAAATGGTCACAGGCAGAAGTTTAGAAACCTTTGAGTTTAATTTGGAAAGGAACCGATTCCTTGGCCAGAGCCAAAACACTGTTGTAAAGAACAGCTGGGAAGCAACTGGATTTACCCTTAATAGAAAAGCTGAAATTCAGAAATAACTATGAAGCTTTGCAAAGAAATGGACAACAAACTCAGCAGTGTCCCAGTGCTATTTGTGACACTGCCATTAAAGCAGGATGGTGCAATCTGGGAGAGCTGCATTTTGCCTTTTGCCCTGAGAGGCCCCAGACGTGTCAGAGCTGAAGCTGCTGCTGAACTCACCAGTTTGATGTGTTCCAACAGCACAATCACAGTCGGGGTGAGCAGATGGTGTATAGCTCCATTTTCCAACACAGCAAGTAAAAATGGTTCAAGGAGGTTTCCCTGGGTGATATAATGGTTATAGAACTCATCTTGCAGGTCAATTATCTTCTTTACAAACTGAAAAGTATCTGTATGGAGAGAGAAATTCAAGCATTTAATAGCCACATGCCTGGGCTCCAGTCCAGAAATTCGTTCCCATGAATTCTGAGTCCAGGTGTCCCCTGACACTGGAACACCCTCCACACAGAACACACGAATCCTCCAAGAAGGAAATCACCACAGTTCTATACTCACTGAAGGCCAGAAATGTGTATTTGGAATACATGAAGACCAAGACTCTTCTTAGCAAATCCCTGCTGATAATGTAATTCCACAACTGTGGCTTTTTTGCCCTCACAGCAAATATTCTCCAGCTTCAAAATTAAACCAACTGATTTTGCAGTTTGATAGTCATCTACAAGGAAAATTAATGCCTTCAATTAAGCAAACAGACCAAATAATGTATTGTCATGCACACCAAGCTCAGTTCCTGTTATAGATACTGATATGTTTTGAGTGGACTTTTGCTTCAGGAAGCGGAACGTTGGGTCAGAACAAAACACAACTGTGGCTTTTTTGCCCTTACAGCAAATATTCTTTGAAATTATACAAGTCAAACTGCTGCACCATTAACACCAAACATTGAGGAGGTGCATCTTTTCCAAAGAACAGCATCAAGCTCTGTCAGGGCTGCAAGAAAGGGCTGAAAACTGCTGCCCACAAGAACTGCTGTCCCTGGGGGAGCAGCAGCTTTCCCCAAGTGTATTTCCAGCTGCCCTTACAAGCTGATTGCTGGGATCAGCACTGTCAGTCACTGATAAAGTCAGTCACTAAAAGCCCAGAAGGGGGAAAAAATAAAACTTCTCATTATCTATTTCACATGTACTTTCTGCTGCATTGGCTGGAATTGGAGCAGTCAGAAGAGGCATAAAGCAGGCGTAGAAGAAATTGAGAAATTCAAGTACTTGTGAAGCCTAAAACAGAGAATAATTTCCTTAAACACTGGCTTTCACAGACACCTTTTAAATAAGAAAGGGCAGTAACAGCAGAAACAGCCTGCAAAGAATTCAGTACCAGACCACACATAACACCCAAGAAATCACCCCAAAGTGAAATCTTCTTTTATCCTCTGCCCACAAAATCAGCAATAGAGAATTTCAGAGTCTTAACTGTGCTGAGACAGTGAAGAATTCCCAACTTGGCTGATCTCTGTAAAAATTTCTTTCTCTTCTGGTTGATCTTGAGGGAAAAGGCACAGATTTCCTTGAGAAAGTTGACCTGTTGCATTAGAAAAAGTAATTTCAGGTGCATTTGAGTCAGAAAACTCTCCAAAAGGAGGAAACGGTTCCAGTTTGTAGCAGAGTTTAAGTCCTAGTTGGGATGGACCTTCCTAGAAAATGGTATTGGTTTAGTTCTGTCTCCTCCAACATTTACCAACATCAATAATGGAAAGCAAAACAAAGTAAACACACAGAGAAAGAATAAATGAAGATGCTGGCCTTGAGCTTGGAAAGAAATACAGTCACCTTGTAGCTGGTGACTCCTGCCAGGCCCCCACTTCCTTGCTGAAAGTGAGCTTGGAACAGGGAATTTAAGCAGCTAAATGTGCTCAAGGATAAATATGATTTGTAATATATATATAAAAGAACAATCCCCAGTCACAGGACTTTAAAGACCTTTCTGAATCAGTAAAGCACAGTGAACAAAGCAATGCTGATGTGAGGGGAAGTCAGTGATCTGGGATGCTGAAGGGCACTGGGAAGAAAGGAGAGCTTGGAGCTGAGGATGTCAGCTCAGTGCTAGTCCTTTCTTCACAATAAAATCATTATTTACCACAAATAAATCAGAGCTCATGCTGCCAGAAAGATTTTTCTAGTGAGTACTTAAATGAAGACTGAGCTCCTCTGGAAGTGGTTCCAGGGTTTCAGAAATACCTCAATGGCTGCAGGAGACCTCAAAGAACTCATGGAACCATTTCACTTTCTTTACTTTATCTCTCTAATTTTCAAGCATTCGAGGAACCCTTGAGAGCATGGACTTATCAGCTCCAGTCGTTCACCCTCATCTGTAGTTTCATTTGTCAATAGGGCAAAAAGCTCAGACAAAAATTCCTCGTCATCCTGTGTAACACGCAAAAGGAACACAGCTCACACAGTGCCTCTGGAAAGGCTGAACTTCCTGTTTTATAGGATCCCACACTGCCCAAAGTCCAACTCTCTACACCTCTATTCATTTTATCACCAAAAAAGGCAAATGCCAGAGAACACATCCGGCAGGATCATTTTCCAGGCCATTGTTTCAGCATTTCCTCCATGCAGCAGAAGCAGGTCCAGGAGACCAGAGCCACAGGTTAAGCTGAGCTAAAACTGCAACCACAAAAAGCCAACCAAGACACAACTTCTCCTGTGCTGCACCTGCTGCTCACACTGCCCTGGGAACATCCCATGGGGATCCCTTTCCCTCTTTGGGATCTGCAGCCCTGCAAAGCATCTTTTCAGGCCGCCTGGGCCAGGGTGACCAGATTCACAGGGTCACGGTTTGCTGCAGCCACATCCCCGTTAACCTTCCTCACAATCAAACCAGATCCCCAACTTACAGACACTCTGCTTTGCACCTCTGGATTATTATTGGCTTTTCTTTTATTCCCTGGCTGTGTCATTCTCTCTGAGCAGGCTCTTTGGAATCACAGGTTCAGAATTTGTTACACACACATCACAAATTCCCCTGATCTGGAATACCAAAAGTTGCTTGTTCCCTACACACCGGTACAAACCAGCTCAAAAGGAGGATGTTGCTTAGGAATCAAAGAGAAGAACTTTAAACTATTTACAATCCATTAAAAAATATTTAGATATTCACCTGAAACACAAGTTTCTAAAATACAAAATCAAAGATATGAGAAAGAAGGGGAAACATTACAAACACTGTGCAAAGGAAAGGGTGTGGGATTAACTGTGATTCATTGGAAACTAAAGCTCCAGGGCCCAACCCCTTCAGACCAGATCAAACCCACTTTCCTCCAACGCTCTGAATATCTCCTTTTTTCTTGCGGCACATGAAGGAAGAGAGGCCAGAAGGATAATCCTCTTCAGAATCAGGAGGATTTGGCAAGAGGTTATCCTGAATATACTGTGCCTGGTACATCTGGTGGAATTTTTTCTGGATTTTGGAGTCTCTGATGGGAATAATCTTCTTAAAGTTGGCTCTTTCAGTTGCGAACAGCCTGTGGTGTTTGGGCTCATCCGCTGAAGGATCATACTCCAGGCATCTGATGACATGCATAAAACACTCCTTGGAGAACATCACTTCAAACAGACTTGATTTACTGAGTTGCAAAAGCTCTCTCATAATTCCATGTAACTGGTATAAGGCTTTGATGTTCTCTGAGTGTCACAGGCCTGGAAAAGCTTTAATAGTTTTGGAATATAGCCCTTCCTCTTCATGGCCAATGCCAGCTTGTCTTTGAGGCTGCATAAGAAGAGGGCAGAGGTGACCAGATTAGCGATGTCTCTAAGTCTGTTGGTCTCGCAGGGAGGAAGGTCCATCAACCTCCTCCTCGCAGGCATTTTTTGCAGATGTTTGTCTTCTGACACAGAAAGACACTGGGTGACTTCCACAGAACGTCGAAATCCAAACACAGAGCAAGAGGGAAGCTGGAGGGGAGCTCACACGGCGCTTGCCTCCTGCCTTTGCTCTGCCCCTGAAGCTTCCACAGGGTTCCGTTGTCAGCAACCTTTGTTGATGTCACCTGTGCCATGGGGCTCTGCTCCTTGGCTCCTGCCCTCAGTGTTCCAAAGGTTCTACACTCGAGGATGACCAACCGACTTCTGAAACTTTGAGGAGAGAACTTCTAGAGCTACTGATGATCATTGCTTAGTGCTTCCTCGCAAATTCACAGGTTCTGGCAGCTCCTCCAGGAACCTCCAGTGGTGTCTGACTGGAGCTGCAGCCGCCGGACCCGCTGCTCTGGGAGCTCCACACGCGGAGTGAAGGGAAGGGAACGGAGCTGGGGAAGGGTCTGGAGCACCAGGAGTGGCTGATGGAGCTGGGGGGGCTCAGCCTGGAGAAAAGGAGGCTCAGGGGGGACCTTCTGGCTCTGCAACTCCCTGACAGGAGGTTGCAGCCACATGGGGTCAGGCTCTTCTCCCAAGTAAGAAGCAAAAGGACAAGAGGAAATGGCCTCAAGTTGTGCCAGGCATTTCTTAACTCAGAGTTCAGGGCAAAATTACTGTGGAATCTAATGGCAAGTTTTCCAGGCCCAAAGGAAGCACCTCCCTGCTCCCCTCCCAGTCCTTCTCCCTTCCTTCCAGTTTCAGTAACACAATCCCAGCAGCTGGAGCAGTCTGGGCTCCTCAGCTCCTGCCAGTGAAGCGTCTTCCCTTGATGAGCCGTGGTGGCTCAGAAACAGAGAGTGAGTGTGAAGGGTCCCGTGAGCCCCACAGAGCAGCAGCAGCCTCCTCCTACCAGATAACTGTTCTTTAATGGCTACTTACGTTTTTGGAGTAGAAAAAGGCCAGACCAGGCAAGAGACATTAAATAGGGGCCTTTGCATCCTGTCCTGGCTTGACAATCCTGCCCATGGGCACAGTGATCAGGAGCACTGAAGCATCCAGCTTCTCTCCATCCTCACCTCCTCCAGGGGCTGGGAGATCCTCATGAAGCACAGATGAGCCTCAGGGGCTCCCAGGGCAGCAGCTCAGGGTGGGGAGCAGTTTAGCCACCAGCAAAATCTGTTCTCTTCTCCTGGCTTCCCCTCATGGAGCAACCTGTGGAGGTGCTCCTGGAAGTGGAGCTGCCTTTTGCTGGTCTCCAGGTCCAGGGAACAGGACATCGATGAACTGAATCTTCTTTGGATCTTCCAGGACACCAAAAATGCCTAAGAATGGGGAGATCCTTTCTCTGTCCAGCTTTCCCTGTGTGGGGTTTCCTGGGACCTTCCCCTCCTTGCCCTCCTCTATGGGTAGAGGGGGAATGCCAGAGGGGGACAGATCCAGGAGAATGTTTACCAAGGGCATGGAGAGTGGGAACTTGTACCCCAACAAGCTGCAAATCAGGGAGGGATGAGCATACAAGGGAACACCCAAACTCAGGCTGAGATGTGGAGTCCTGACGGGGGTTCTGAGCAAGGAACCTCAAACAGGGTTGGACAGACAATTCAATGCTGGGTCAGGCTGCAGGGCCTACACATGGACAGTGTAAACAGCATTACCTGGAGCCTTGGGATTCTTTTTCACATGGTCCTGGGCCTTCCTGGGCTCCTGTATTGCCCTGGCATAGAAACACACAGGAAAAAAGGGAAAGAGCAGCTTTGCAGCTCTGCAGCCACTCTTTCTGTAGGCTGCTCTGGGAATGTGTTGGCTTGGAGGGCACTGCTGTGTGTGTGAGGGTACAGGGGTCCATGGACAGCAGAGAGGTGCAGGCAGTGTCTCTGCTCCTGCAGAGGCTGCGAGGTGCCCACAGTGCTTTGGCCTCTTCACTTCTCAGAGCTCTCCCTTCCCAGGAAGACACCTGTCACCCAGCTGTGCTGGGAGTGTTCTCCCAGTGCCCCTGCAGCCTTTCCCCCAGAGTTTGGTGCTGTGCTTATTTCTTGTCCCTGTGTGCCTGCCCCCACAGCAGCATTGTTGTGGGTTCCCATGGGAGTCACTGCCACAGTCGCCCCTCACTCCCCTGTTCTCTACAATTTCTCAAGAGAGTCATAAACCCAGAATGGTTTGGGTTGGAGGAGACCTTTGAAGCCCATCTCATGCCACCTCCTGCCACAGTCAGGGACACCTTCCTCTAGACCCACTTGCTCCAAGCACCATCCAACCTGGCCTGGAACATTTCCAGCCCTTGGAGCATCTCCTCGGCCTCATCGGGAACTCCAGCAGCTCCATGTCCTTCTGTCCTTCTTTTGTTGGGACCCCAGAGCTGAAGGCATCTCTGCAGGGGGCAGAATCCCCCCTCCCCTGCTGCCCACGCTGTGGGATCAGCCCGGGGCACTGGGGGGTTTCAGAGTCCCAGCACACACGGCCGGGGCGTGTTGAGCTTCTCATTCAGTCCTTCCCCTCCAGGGCTGCTCTCAGCCCATTCTCCGATCTTGCAACTCTTATTTAAATTTGGAGCAAAACGCCCAGCAGAACAAAACACCGATCTAAACATCTGGTAGGCGCCACCAAAGGCAACATCCGCGTGGGAACTGGCCTGAGGGTTTTGGGGACCCGCCGCGGATGGGGGTCCCGGGGCCGGTGGCGAAGGGTCCCTGGGCTGGTGAAGGGGGATCCCGGGGCCGGTGGCGGAGGGTCCCNTGAAGGGGGGTCCCGGGGCCGGTGAAGGGGGGTCCCGGGGCCGGTGGCGGAGGGTCCCGGGGCCGGTGAAGGGGGGTCCCGGGGCCGGTGAAGGGGGGTCGCGGGGCCGGCCCGCCCGTGCCCTCCTCCGCTGCGTCCCGTGACATCAGTCCCGGACGGCTCCGAGCGCCGCCGCCCCGCGACCCGCCCTCCCCTGCCGCCAACAAAAGCCCCGAGCGGCCGCCGGCCACAGCCCCGCTCCCGACACCGACCCCGGCACTGGCACCGACAGCGACACCGGCCCGGCCGCAGGTGGGTGCGGGGCGGGGGCGGCCCCCGGGTCCCGCCGAGCGCAGCGGAGCCGCTCCCCACCCGCGGCCCCGCTCCCCGGGGCTGCCGCTACCTCCATCCCTCCCTTCCTCCTTCCATCCTTCCCTCCGTGCCCATGGCTGACCTATCCCCGCTGCCCCCCCTGCCGCCCCTTCCCCATCCCGGCTGCCCGCCCTGGGGTGAGATGAGGGGCTGGAGAGGGGCACAGCCCCGCCGTGTGCCCGTGGGGTGGGGTCAGGGCGGTGGGAACCCCCGGCACAAACACCGGGGCACCCGCGCACATGGCGGGATGCGGAAGCCAAAGCTGTTGCATCAGATCGGCTGAACTTTGCTGACCCGGCCGCGAGTGGGCCTTGATCCACGGGGGGTCACTTCCCACCTGGTGCCAGACTTCCAGTCATCGGAACCCTCCACTCAGTGTTCCCCTTTGCAGAGGGAAATCTCAGGGTGTTGGTCTCGGGCTGGGCTGTGAACAGAGTCCTTGCACTCTGTCCCCTCGCCAAAACGTGGGCTCTGGTGTCTCTGCACTTTGCAGTCTCAGTAAAGCTCATTCCCAGGGAGGCTGAGGCAGCTGCGGTGAGCTCAGGTCACTTCACAGAGATCTGGGCACACACACGCTTGAGCACAGCTCCAGGTGCTGCTTTCCAAACCTCAGAGCCACCAGCACGTGGGAGGGGGTTAATGGGCACTTGGCAAAAGCATTTGGAGCAAAAGCACCGGAGGTATCAGATCTGGGGGGGCTGGAATGGGTGAGAAGGTGACAGTGCTAAAATAGCTGTCAGGTGGAAGACTGATTTTGGGTGCTGGTCCTCCTGGCTCCAGAGCCTGGTGAAGGGGGTAGAGGAGAAGCCTTACAAGGAGCAACTGTGGTCATTTGGTCTGTTCATTCTTGAGAAGAGGGGCCTGAGGTCAGAGCTCGCTGGGGTCTGCAGCTTCCTCCCAAAGGGCAGCTGAGGGGCAGCACTGATCTCTGCTCTCTGTGACCAGTGACAGGACCCGAGGGAATGGCACTGTCTGTCTGTCCTGTGTTGAGACTCTCCGGGCATCCAGGAGCTGTGGCCAGGCTAGAGCAGGGCCAGTGTGTCAGCCCTGGCCCCTGCCTGCCCTGCCTGCTCTGGTAGCCAGGCTGAGATCCATTTCCCTGTTCTAGTCCCAGACCAAATACTCTTATAAGGGGGAGAGGACCTGAGGGAACAGCTGGAGCTCCAGTTTAGGCTGGAGATCAGGAAAAGTTTCTTCCCCCAGAGGGTGGTTGGGCGCTGAACAGGCTCCCTGGGGCAGTGGTCATGGGCCCAAGGCTGCCGGAACTCCAGGAGTGTTTGGGCAATGCCCTCAGGGACAGGGTGGGATTTTGGGGTTGTCCTGTGGACAGGGGCTGGACTGGATGATCCTTGTGGATCCCTTCCAGCTCAGGAGATTCCATGATTCTTCTGGTGGTGAGGCTGGAAAGGTGTGATGTTGTGGGTAAGCTCTGGGGAGGATTCACCCCCTAAGAAGGAGCTCAGTGCCACTGCTGAACAGGCAATATGGTGCCATCCCTGCCCCTGCAGTTCAGTGAGCAATGTCTCTCCAGCCTCGGGATCTCTCCTGTCTCCTGGACTGGGGCCTCTCCAGCCAGGATATCGGTGTCTTAATGCTGCCTCGGAGTGGCTGAAGTGAGCTTGGCCAGGTTATGGATCTTAATCTCCTTCAGGAGTTAGTAGCATTTCTTAGCACACCTGAAAATGCTTTGGCTTTTGTTGTGGATAAAGTTGGGATTTTCCTTGAGGAATCCAGTTGCATTAGGAAACTTCCAAGTAGCCCCTGTAACCCAGGTGTGGGAGCAGCGTGTCAGTGGGCGATGGTGGTTGGTCCGTAGGCACGTGGCTGTGAGATCCGTGCCTGGCTGGTGGCTTGGAGCAGTGCTGGCCTCACCTGGGCCCTGCCCTGGCACAGCCAGCCTGGGGCTGCCTTGGCACCAGAAGTCCTGGCTGATTGCTTTGGGAGCTATAGAGTAGATGAGCCATGTGTGAGCATCACTCTGGACCTCAGACCTTCCTGGCTTCCTCCCCTGCTCCCACAGCAAAGCCCTCAGAGACGTCTGATCTGATCCAGCAGCATTTCCTGGGTCAGTGCTCTGATGCCCAGTGTTTTGCCATGTCCCTGAGCTCGCCAACCCCAGGACCCCCTTCTCTGGCTCACTGTGTTACACATAACCTTCATTCATCCTTGTTTACACGGTTGGTAGCCCAGAGTCCCCTTTAGGTCACTGTTCCATATATCCCTGTGAGCTGGTTCCTCTGCTCTGTCCACATGTCTCATCTGTCTGGGTGACTCCTGCTGCAAATCTCTGCCCATCTCATGGCCATGCCAGCTGCTTTCTAAAGTGAAAGGCACTAATCAGACCCTGGGGTTTGGGGCTCCTGCTATGTCTTCCTCCCCTTTGACTTGTCCCTTTGCCAGGCCATGTAATAATCCACCAACATCAGCCATCAGACACTGGGAGTTGGAGTTAATCAACAAGTGTCAGCTTTGTGTGGTTCTGCACAAGCCTCCCCGGTGTCTGTGCTCCCCAGCTGCTGCTGAAGGTTTTTGGGGCCCCTTCCCTTCTCCAGAGTGGATGGTGGAGTGGCTCTGGGGCTGAGCCTCCCTTGGCACTGAGGATGGTGTCTGCAGGGCTCTGGATGTATTTGCTGGGAGTTGTGCTCCATGGGCTGTGGAGCTGAACGAGGGAAGGAAAATAATCTCCGGTTTTGGCAGCCCTGTGTGTCTTTTGCCTGTGCTCAGGGAGGTTGTTGGCTGCAGGACAGTCACCTCCTGTTCCTCATTCTGCACAGGGCTCATAGTGACTTGGAGAAGTGCAAGTGAGGTCATTAAGTGTTGCAATTGGGAAAAATATGAAAAAAAGTGCTGAAAGGATTGAAAACACTCCAACATATCTTAAAGTGGTCATTACATAGGGTATTAGGATGATGGGTGTGTCTGGATGGGTGTTGTAAGGGCTTTGATTTTGAGAGGGCTGATATGGGTCCCAGGCTGCAGGAGCAGGGTGCTCCTATTCCTTTTTTCCTGCTGATACTGACCTGGAGCACAAACTGCTTTTTGGTCTCTGTGTGGCCTGCCAGGCTCTCAGAATGCGGTGTTGTGGACTAAGAGGGAATTCCCAGCAACTTCAGTCTTCTCATGGGCTTTCTCTGTGCCCAGCTGTGAGCTCTCACATGGATCCCCAGGAAAAACTCATTTCCATGGTCTCTCCCCTCAGAAAATCCATCCTGGTGTGTGCCAGGAGGTCTTGATGGGATATGGCTTTGCTGGGGCTGCATCTGTGCTTCGTGGTGAGAGTCATCTGCCTAAATCCCCAGGGTGTTGTTTAAACTGTGTGGAGGCACCTGCAACCTTCCCATGGTGGGTGGAGGAAAATAAGCAGCAAAAGGGCTTGGGCTCCTCCTGTGGCAAATGTCAGATGAGCTTCCCCCAGCAGCACCTTTCTCACCTCCCATGGACTTACAGGCAGCTCAGGGGAAGGTGTCCCCAGCACTGAGGTCTTGGTTTGGGCAGATGAGCCCTGATGTTCAGCACAAACCTTTTCCTTTGCTGCTGCTGTTGCTGTAAGGGGGAAAAAAAACGTGTTGTGGAGGCCAAGGGGAGCAGCTGGTTCCAAACCATGGAGTGTGCTCGAGGATGCCCTGGCTGTGGAGCTGCTGGCAAGAGGCTGCCCCTCAAAATCAGGCCTGGGGAGTCCCAGAGATGGGATCTGTGAGCTGCTGTGTTTGGAAAGGGATGGGGGGCCCAGAGAAGGTGTAGCCTTCCTGAGGTGGGATCTGACACAGATGGGCACAGGGGCAGAAGGGGCTGGTGGGCTCCCACACCATGCAGGGCTCAGGGGCTGGCAGGGAGATGCTGCTGGATGTTTCTGCCCTCCAAGGAAACTCCTGAACCAGGTCCAGCCCTCTTCCTGGTGCGGGTGAAGAAAACAGGCTCTGGAGAGAAACAATCTGTGCCCTTTTAAGGCAATCCAAAGGCTGGGGCTGGAAGGACGGGGCTGGGAGGGATTTGGCACAGTGGGAAGCCCAGCCTTCAGGGCCTTTGAAAAAGAGAGACTTACAGGCTGCTGTTATCACACCACAAACACAGCTCTCGGCATCCCTGGAGCCAGCACAGCCTCTCCAGCCCCTGCTCCTGGCACCCTCCACAGCTCCATCTGTCTGTCCCACTCTGAGACCCTCTGGGCATCCAGGAGCTGAGGCTGGGCCAGAGCAGCGCCCTGACCTCTGCCTGCCTGCTCTGAAAACCAGGCTGAGCTCCATTTCCCTGTTCTATTGCCTGAAAAATGCTCTTACACAGGGAAGAGGACCTGAGGGAAAGGCTGGAGCTGTGTCAGGGAGGTTTAGTCTGGAGATCAGGAAAAGTTTCCTCCCCCAGAGGGTGGTTGGGCACTGAACAGGCTCCCTGGGGCAGTGGTCATGGGCCCAAGGCTGCCAGAGCTCCAGGAGTGTTTGGACAATGCCCTCAGGGACAGGGTGAGATTTTGGGGTTGTCCTGTGGACAGGAGCTGGACTGGATGATCCTTGTGGATCCCTTCCAGCTCAGAAGATGCTGTGAAGAGATAAGTTTTCCCATATCCCTGTGCCTGTGAGCAGAGGGTTTGTGGAGCTTTGTGCTCCCCCATCTCTCTGCTTGATGTTGATACAGCCCCCAGTCCTGGTGTGTTCAGCACCCACCTCCCCAGTGGGAGAGCCACTGGCTCAGCCTCTGGGTGGGCAACTGGGGACCCAGGGATGGAGCATCAGCTGCCCGAGGTGACCCAGGGGCTTGGGTCTGCTGCAAGAAGAGGGCTTGAAGGCTCCCAGTGTGCTCCAGCAGACCCAGGTCCCCTTCTTCCTCACCACACAGCCGAGCTGAGGGAGCCAATGAGATCCTGCACACGTGGTGGGCTGGCACATCGTGTACTGGGAAAATGGTGTTTGGTTTTGGGGACATTTTCCTGCTGCTTTGGCTGTTCAGGAAGCGCGTGGCTGTGGGAGGGTGACTTCTGCTGCTTGTCCCCACTTGGGAACAGGATGGAGAATTACAGAGGTGTAATTACATGGAGAGAGGCCCCTGGAAACCTCCCAAGCTGCAGCTTGTGCTTGTTGACCTTTCTTGCATCATTGGGCTCCACCAAAAAGTGTTTTATTGTCTTTGTAGCAATTTCAGCTTGCTGTTAGATCCTCTTTAGCTTCCCTTTTTTTGGGATTATCTGCAAATTTGCAGCTCAAGGGGCCTCTTGGTCGTGTCTCATCAGACACGGTTCAGGAAAGAGGAGAGAGAAACAGAAGCATTTATATCCTGCTGAGGAGCTGGGTGGTAGCTTAGACTGGTGCTCAGGTCTTTGTACCTGCACTGTGCCCCGATTTCTGATTTTGCAGCCTCTGTGACTGTGCCTGCAGCCCTGGAGGAGGTTGGGCTGTCCAAGCCCCCTGTTTGGTGGTGTCAGGGGTCAGCCCTGACTGTACCCCTGCCCTGCGGTGGCTGAGGTGGAAGAGCTGGTCAGGGAGGAGAAGCTGGCACTGTTTCCAGAGGGGGTGACAGCTCTCACTCTCCAGCACCAAGGCTCAGCCCCATGGCCAAGGCTGAGGGGTGACAGCAGGGCTGGGATCTGAGAAGGCACCGAGGCCGTGGGTACCTCTGTAAGTGCTGCCTCCCATCATTGTTCCACTTCCTCCCTTTCCCTGGCACTGAAACAAGCTGTGAGGTCCCACAGGTTCCAGGACAAAGGGATTTCTGCTGCTCCTGGCTGGCAGGACCAGTGGTCCCTGGGAGGCAGCTGGGTGCTGTAGTGATGGGTCCTGTGTGGCATCCTGGGTTCTGCTAATTAGACCCTGTGAATCTGTGCACACACCAAACATCTGTGGGGAACTTCTGCACATGTCAATGTGGGAAAGCTGCTGGAACTCCAGCTGGGGGATGCCTGCTCCAACTGCCCCATCCCTGCTCCTGCCTGACCTCCCACCCTGACCCTGTTCCCACCTGCACTTTCCCTGCAGGATGCCAAACTGGGGAGGAGGAAAGAAGTGTGGGGTCTGCCAGAAGGCCGTGTACTTTGCTGAGGAGGTCCAATGTGAAGGCAACAGCTTCCACAAGTCCTGTTTCTTGTGCAGTGAGTACCAGCCCCTTCCCTCATCCTCCCCCACGCCCCACCCCGTTCCCCTTCCCGGCTCTCTGCTGGCCCAGAACCCCGTCATGTCCTGTTTATGGGCTGGGTAAGTGCTCCTTAGGATTCCTCTGCAAACAGACATGCTGTGGGAGCCACGTGGCAGGGGCTCCCCTTCCCTCCAGACGTGGAAGTCACTTCTGCTGAAGGAACATGGATCATCCCAGGACACCACAGGCTGTCCAAGCCATCAGGGCTGACCTCAGCCAGCACCCACGCAAAGATTTAGTCTGTCCTTACCCTGGGAAAGGCCAGGCTGGGTCTTCTAGTCTGTCTCCAGATGTTAGGGATTAGAGCATGAGACAGGGACTCTCCCAACAGTGGTGGAAGGATGTGATGCTAGCTTAATCTTCTAAGTGGCCTTTGCCACACCAAAAAGATGGTTGAGCCTTGGGACCTGGTTTGGGATGTTCCCCTGTGTCCCAGGAGATGATGAGAAGGAGTTGTGATCCTATCCTGCTGATGGGTGGCCTCCTGAGAAGTGTCAAACCACCACCCCCAGCCTGCCTGCAAATCTGCTGTTGCTGAGGGTGTCTCTGTTGTATGTTTGGACTCAAGTGTCACCTCCAGGGAAGCACAGAGAACCAGGATCTGGCTGTGGGTGACTCAGTGCTGAGCTGACTTCCTCTTGCGCTCTCAGGATCCTACAAGTACTGCTGGTTTCCTGCTGCAATTCCCCAGACACCCTTCCCCTCCCTTTGGGGATACCAGGTGTTACAGTGCAGCTCCATAGACCTGGGGCCTTTGCATCCAGAGGGGCTGCAGGACCTTTGAATCGAAAGGTGAGCACTGTCCTCAGCCTGTGTTACCAGATTTCTGCCCCCTGCCCTTGAAGACTATCAGGTACCAGAACTAGTGATTCTCCTGTGCTCACATGAGATGGGGCTTGGAGCAACCAGCTCTAGTGGGAGGTGTCCCTGCCCATGGCAGGGGTTGGAAGTAGATGAGCTTTAAGGTCCCTTCCAACCCAAACCATGCTGTGATTCCATGGGCAGGAGCACACACTGTGTCCAGTGATGGCTCCTCAGCACATTTCACCTGCCACAGAGCAGCAGAGCTGCATCTTCAGAGCTGCCCTTGCAGCAGATCCCCACTCAGGTGTAACGTTTTCTCAGCTGGTCCCAGTACCCTGGTTCCAGTCTCACCATTCTCTCACAGCAGGAAGCACAGACAGGATCTTTTCCTTATGGGCAATAAGCAGAGCTGGGATCTGTAAACAGGCCCACTCTAGGACCAGTCTCAGGAGAGCTACTCCACAGAGAAACACCAGTGTCCTCATGGGATGATTGATCCCTCCCATGCTCCTGTGTCCACCTGGCCCAGATCCCGGTTCTTCTTGGTCATCCTGCCTGGGATGCAGCACACACAGCTGGATCCAGATGTGAGAGAGAGAGAGAGGCTGTTGCTGTGTCTCTGCTCCCTGCAGTGTGGAGGGCAGCCAGCACTGGCCGGCAGCTCTCGGATGTGGGAGTTTCCAGGCTGGAAATTTGCTTTGGCTGGGAGGACTGAGCAGGGGAGTCTTGGAGAGGTTTTCCCTGGCAGGGAGGGGGTGGCAGCTGAGTCCTTATTGCAGGCTGTTCTGCAGAAGGAAGTCCTGTTTCTTTGGAAAGAAGATAAGGAGGGTGGGGAATGTTACCCTCACCCCCTGTGCTCACAGCTGGTTTGCCAGGGAAAGCTGCTGCCATGAGATGCTGGCACCCAGAGAGCAGGCAGGCCTCCAAGAGCCATGAAATGAGGCTAAAGGCGTTGCTTCCAGATGGGAATACATGGCTGAAGTGGGGAGAAAGGTCATCCAGTATCTGCTCCTGGAAGCAACTCCCCAGGGAGTGGTCCTGAGCTCAGGGCTCCTGCCCCTGTGCTTTGCAGAATCACACTCCACACGTGCCCAGCAGCTCTGCCTGCCCGGGCTGTGGGCAGCTCAGGCTGTGGCTCGTGTGCCAGCCCATCATGGTGCCCACTGTTCCCAGCCCTGTGCCACAGGCTGTGCGTGGTGCCCCCGAGCTCCTGCATTCCCAGCCTGTTCCCCACTGCTGCATTTGGGCCTCACCAGGAACTCAGAACGTTAGCTTAAGGGGAGAATAACAGATACTTTGACCCGAGCTGCCAAAACAATCATCAAAAAGGAGCCAAACCTACCACAGTGCATTAGAGCTGGAGATGGGCTCAGGGAGAGACTTGGTGATTGACTCCTGGCCTTGATCCAGCTGACAGGGTAGTACAGCAGAAATGTGCTGTAATGAGCCTTGGAAAGCAGAGGCAGCACTTGTTTAATTGTTTTGTGGAGCGACTCAGCTGCTCTTAGAAAAACAAAGGGTCCTTAACTCCATGAGTGCAGCTCACTGGAATTTCTGCAATGCAGAAACCCGGGAGCTGGGGAAAGAATTTTTCTGCTGCCTCTCAAAGCTCTGTGATGAGTACACAGATGAGGGACTGTGAAAGCTTAGGTTGGAGCTCCAGATCCACTCAGACGCCATTGAGATCATTCAGTGCCACCCCTGGCACAAAGCTCACAACAAAGCTCTTTGAATGTGCCAGTAAAAGTTCCCAAATTCCCCTCTTGAGGATCTGCCTGAGCACAGTGTTGCTCCAGGGCAATGCAGAAACCCCAAGAGCAGCCCAGTAGCTTGGCAGCAGTGGGAGCAGTGGGAGCAGTTAACCAGGGCTGGCCTTTCCCGACAGGGATGCTGGATCCATCCAGCACTGCCAGGAGAGGATCCAGGCAGATCCTCCTTAGATGGCAGGAGATGTTTCCCTGTCCAGCTCCTTCTCCCAGCACAGCTCGTGGGGCCCTGGAGGAGAAGCTCCATATTTAGTCACTGGGCAGCCCCGTGTTCAGTGCTGCGGTTTGTGCTGCTCAGAGGGGGGAGCTCCTCTGTGTTTGCATTCCTGGGACACTGGTTAAGGCCAAGAAACTGTTCTGCTGGCCAGGAGGCTGCTGGAAGCCTTGACATTTAAGGTGTGTGGCAGCTGTAACCGGATCTGTTTGGGGCTGGCTGCCAGCGCTGTGGACTCTGCCCCAGGTGTTGGGATCCTGCTCGGGGCACGGGAACACTGGAGATCACCTCGAGTTTGGGCACTGTTCACCTCCTGCTCCAGGGTTGTGTTCCAGGGAGGGTTTGGAACCTGATGTGGCAGCTGTGATCAGAGCTGGGACAGGAGTTGGTGCTTCCAGTACCTTCAGGGGGCTTCTGAAGCAGAGGCAGAGTGACTTTTTACACAGGCAGATAGTGATAGGCCAGGGGGGGGATGGTTTTAAACTGAAAGAGGAGAGATTTAGATCAGATATAAGGGAGAAATTGTTTCCTGTGAGGGTGGGGAGGCCCTGGCACAGGTAGTCCAGAGAAGCTGTGGCTGCCCCATCCCTGGAAGTGTCCAAGGCCAGGTTGGACAGAGCTTGGAGCAACTTGGGCTAGTGGAAGGTGTCCCTGAGCAGGGCAGGGCTTTGGAGTTGGATAATCTTTAAGGTGCCCTCTGACCCAAACTGTTCTGTGATTCTATGATTCTAAAAATCAGGAGAAGGCCTGAGTCTAGCACCAAGCTCAAGCTCTGGATAGGCTCAGCAGGGACCCTCAGCCTGGCTGCTTTCTCCTGCTGTCCCATCTTACATCCCACACTGACCCCCAGGGTTCCAACACCCAGCTGAGTTTGTGTTCATCCCCTGAGACCACCCTACACACCCCCTCAAACCAGGGCATGGTCCGGGGGTGACGTGTTCCACGAGTCCTTCCATCATCTCGGGGTCTTGAGAGGTGACTGGGCACAAGGTGCATTCCTTGGGTGTGGTGGTGGCCACAGGGCTGCTGTTAGTCCCTCTGAACACCAGGACAAATGCATTTCCTAACATTTCTTTCCCCTAAGTGCTTCTCGCTGTGTATTTGAAGCAGATGAGCTGTGGGGCCAGGACATCCATCCCTGGGCTTGGGAATCCTGCAGTGATCTGTAGGGAAAATTCAGGAGAACATCATCAAGAGGGTTAACAGAGCTTTCTCTTGGTATCAACCTCTTGGCTTCCGTGGCTGCTTCCTTTTAAAGCCAGACAATGTTCTTGTTGTGATCCTTATCTCTGCTGGTTTGCATTCACTCCCTGTAACTGGATCCTGTCTAGGGTTTCCTTGCTCCTTGAAAGCTGAGCTGTGCTATCCCTGTGAGGACTTGTTTCCCCCAGCTAATTAGTGAGCTCTGGATGAGCAGGCTGATGGCACACCCTCCTCTCTTTTCCAGTGGTCTGTAAGAAGAACTTGGACAGCACCACTGTTGCAGTGCATGGAGAGGAGATCTACTGCAAGTCCTGCTATGGGAAGAAGTATGGCCCCAAGGGCTATGGATATGGGATGGGAGCAGGGACCCTGAGCACTGACAAGGGCGAGTCTCTGGGAATCAAATATGAAGAGTGAGTCTTGTTTTTGGAACTGGGGCTGTTTGTGGACACCTTTTCCCCCGTGTCTGTGCTGTGCTGCTTGGCTGTGCAGCCCGTGCTGAGCTCCCAGCAGTATCCAGCTGGAGCTGTGGGCTGCCCTGCCTTTCTGCTCCTCAGGGGAAATCCACTGAGCCCTGTTTGCCAGGTGAGATGGGGCTTGACAGGACAGGTCCCAGCTGCCTGAGCATGCTGCCCACCCCCTCCCAGCACACAGCCCTCAGGCTGAACTTTCTGTGGCACTCAACACACCGTGCATGAAGCTCCAGGCCCTTCAAAACTGGGCTGGGATCCCGTAGCTCTTCCCTCTCCATCCTGCCTGTGCATTCCTGACCATGAGCTCCCTCCCTTCCACAGGGGCCAGCCCCACCGACCCACCAACCCCAATGCATCCAGGATGGCCCAGAAGGTGGGAGGATCTGATGGGTGCCCGCGCTGTGGCCAGGCCGTGTACGCGGCCGAGAAGGTGATCGGAGCTGGGAAGGTGAGATGGGGGATGGAGTGGATGTGGCACAAGTTGCTTTGTGGCCAGGGAGGCCTTCAGAAAGGGTCTTGACCTGACCCACAGGCTGCAGCTGGGCTGCCAGAGCCTCTGGCCAGGGCTGACTTTGGGGTCTGGTGGCCACACTCACCTGGAAGCCTGGCACCAAAAGGAGATCTTGACGTGTCTGGACACCAGGTTCCCCAGGCTGCAGTGCTCCCACAGACTTGTAGATGGGAGAGAAATAAATCCAGTGTTAAATTCGGAGCCCTGCTCAGCAGAGGTCACTGTGGATGTCCCTGCTGTAGGTGTGCTGGGAGGACGAGCAGTGATGTGGGCTACTGCCACCACTAAGTGAAGAAGTGCATCATCCAGTGATCCTTCTCCACCCTCTGCCCCAGGCTGGGATGCTGCAGCCTGAGTTCAGGGCAGGGAGTGAATTCCCATGGTCAGTGCTTCCCATAGGAAGGGTGGCTGGAGGTGTGGGCACAGGCTCAGGGCATCTCCGTTGGGCTGCTCTGGTGGACTGGGTCAGCTCAGGGTCAGATGTCAAGGACACTGTAACAGCTCTGGTACTTCCTATGTCAAGTTCATCACTTTATCAGGGTCCTTTGCATCCTGAACTGTGGCCTTGTCACCTCACTGGTGGGTGACCCTGCTGTGCTCTGTCCTCCTGGGGCTTCTGTGCTTGTCCTCTGTCTCCAGAGCAAGGAGAGGAGGCACCTGGTCACAGAAAGGGCCTCCCAGCATCAGCATGGCCCAGCTGGCAGTGCAGGGACCTGTGATGGACGTGTTGAGGGTCAGCCCAGGGCCAGAAGCCAAACTTACCCTTAAAACAATGATCTGGGCTTCCTGGTCAGCTTCTGGCATCAATGTTTATGGGAAACCAAAGTTGGTGAAGCAATTAGACTCAAGCAAGCCCAGAGAGGATGCCAGAGCATGTATTTCATGTGCTAATGTTTGCTGGATGACTCCATCCTCTGCTTCCTCCTCCTCCAGCCCCCTAATTTCGCATTTTTTTCCAAAAAAGGTTTCATGTTTTCCAAAGTGTTTATTTAAATTCCTCCATGAGCATCTCTGGCTACTCAAGGTCTGCCTGAAGGCTGTGAGCTCATTTATCTCCAGGGGACTGCTGGAACTGTGTGTGGGGGGTTATTTTTAAACCCTGGCTGTTTTTTGCATTCTTCCTGTCTGTTTGCTGCCTTCCTTGGAGCTGTGGTTGTGTGGGGGCAGGTTTCCCAACCCTGCTGCCACCCCCAGCAGCTGTGGGTCTCAGCTGGATAACTGGGAAGGAATTATCATCCTGGCTGAGGAGGACCAGCCCCAAAGCAGGGGGATTGCTCCTTAAAAAATTATTGTACAAATTATTGTACAAATTACTTTTGTGAGTGAGGGCAAAAGGTAACCACATCAACACGGGAGCAGTGACCACCCCTGGTGTTTCCTCTCTGTACCTTCCCTCTGGGGCTGGGAGGTCAGAGGTTTGCAGAGAAAAGCTTTTATCCCATGGAGAGCTCTTTGCCAGCAACTTCAGGTCAGAAATAGAGAAGTGAGCCCATTGGTAGCCAAAGCCTGCTGCCCTGTCCCTGGCTGTTGTCTGACCAGGCTTTGCTCCTGTCCCACAGTCCTGGCACAAGTCCTGCTTCCGCTGTGCCAAATGTGGCAAAAGCCTGGAGTCTACCACCCTGGCAGACAAAGATGGGGAGATCTACTGTAAAGGTGAGTTCCTCCTTCCTCACTGGCTTGTCCTGGGCTCTGAAGGGCAGTGGCAGGGGGTGAAAATTCTGTGCAGGGATCCAGGATGGGATGGAAGTTGGGGAGGTGGTGGCCCTGGCAGCTGCATGTGGGGACTGGCTGTGCCGACTGGCCACGGAGCCAGGGAATTTCCTGCTGGGCCTGTGGCCTCCCTGTTTGCCCAGCAAATATGGCAAACCCTGTCCTGTTTAGGCAGTGCCTACTCTGGGAGGAGGACCTGCTCATGTGCCAGCCTTACCTGTGTCTCCCTTCCATCCTCTGCAGGTTGTTACGCCAAGAACTTTGGTCCCAAGGGCTTTGGCTTTGGGCAGGGCGCCGGGGCTCTTGTCCACTCGCAGTGAGGCACCAGGAGCCGGGCTCTGTGCTCGCTCAGGGCTTGTCCAGACCAGCCTGTGCTGCCAGACCCTTCCCACACCTGCCATGAGCATCCTCACCATCATCCAGAGCCACCCGCTGCTTCGCAGCACCAGCCCCTCCCTCCCCGCCCCGCCCCAGCGCACCCCGGAGCCAGGGTGGTCCCAGCACTGTCCCCTCCGGGTCCTGCCAGGGTGGGTGCTGGTGTGGGGGCTGCTCACTCCCACCTCAGCCAGGCCCCTGTGCCTGAAACGTTCTGCTCGGCGTGTCCCACCCCGGGATGTGTCCTCAGCCGCACCGTGCCGCGTCACTGAGCAAGCAATAAACATCCAGAACATCAAAGCTGACCCAGGCCTGGCCTTGCCGGAGAGTTTATTCCCTGTCTGGGGCTGAGGAGGTGCACTGGGTGGCCAGAGCTGGAGGTCAGGAGGTGAAGGGAGGAGGAGAAGTGTTGGCACTTGTGGTTTGGCAGGAATGTATCAGTGCTGAGCTCTGCAGGTTGGCTCAGCTGGGCTCTCCCCCTGCTCCCACCATGGATCATCACACAATGGTTTGGACTGGAGGAAACTTTAAAGCCTTTCTTGTTCCAACCCCTGCCATGGGCAGGGACACCTTCCACTAGACCAGGTTGCTCCAAGCCCTGTCCAGCCTGGCCTTGGACGCTTCCAGGGATGGGGATAACTATTCCAAAAGCAGTGGTTGATGCTGGGAGGCCCAGGACAGCCCTTCTGGGGTGTGTCAGTAGCACAACATGTGTGCTCCCCCATCAAAACCCCTATCAGTGCTTTTAGGTGGCACCTCTCCAAACAGGCGTGCCCAGCAGTGCCAAATAATTAACAGCTTTTCACCTACTCCCTGGATTTTTAGCAGCTTAGGGATCATTAAGCCTCCAGTTTGGCAGCTGCCCAGGTTTAATTCGTTTTCATCTAAACTCTTTACTCCCTTTCTGTGATTCTCTTGTTGGACCGGTGTGACACACCTACGGCTCAGCTTCGGTGCAGCTCCGAGCCAGGAACTCCACAGGGAATTTAGTTCTGGGGTTTTTTCAAGTTTATAAACATTGTGGTTGAGCAAATGAGATGGGTAGTGTTCTGAGAAGCACAACAGAGGTAGAAATCCTTTGGTGGGGCAGGACTTGGGCTCCTTTATCAACTTAAGCGCTTTCATCGCACCCTCCTGTTTTTGAACACCCATGGTGTTTTTGAAGCTGAGATGGGGAGTAAGCTCTTTAATGTCACAGTTTCGGTTCGGGGAAGGGACTGGACCAGCTTAGGGTTCTGCCTAGCCTGAAGGGTGATAGGCAGTGGCTGAGAGTTAAGTTCACTGTGGCGCAGAGAAGAAGCACACACAACAGTCGTGAACACTCGAACAGCCGAGGCTGAGCTCTCTTTATTGAACAAAATGGTGGGTTTTATAGGGTCAAGTAGAGAAGGGTCTGGAAAAAGGGAGGAGATTGGGTGGAGCATGCAAATCCACTAACATTGGTTGGATGAGGGTAAATGAATAAACATTAGGAGGTAGGGACAAGGGAGGAGATAACCAGGGAAAACACGATTGGTCAGTCCCACCTGGTGCACTGACCCATGGAACACTGTCTCTATGCCTGTTTAGGCTTCAAGTCCATGAGGGGGAGAACATCAACCTACGAATAGGTTTTGTGATTTTAACAGAACTACCACAACAAAGTCCTTAGGTGTTGGTGTTGTCGCAGGCAGTGGTGTGGGCAGATCTTCCAATCTTCGAACGAAACCTCTCCTTTCCCTTGATCCTTCCACAGTGCAAATGCTGTTTCATTTTCCTCGTGGTTTTCCTCACCCCCAACTCTTTAACACCTCCAAAAGTCCACCCCCCTCCAGATTTCCCAGCCTGGGACCCAGAATCTAGCAGGTCCATTTGCTCTGGGGTGTGTGGTTGGGTTTGATGGTGGCATTTGACGTGTGGAGCAGCAGCCCAGGTTCAGGGATGGGGTGGGGTTGGGAGCTGCAGCACAGAGGGCTCATGTTCCACCCTCTGTGGAGACAGAAACCTGGTTCCCTCACTTGGCAGAGGTCCTGCTTCCCCATGGAGGCGTGGGAGGGTCAGGAAGCTGCTGGCACGTGGGGGATGTTGTGGTGCTGCAGCATCTCAGCTGGATGTGCCACAGACTGGATCATGTACTCGTTAGGCAATAAAACCACAACAAGTCAGTCTTTAGCCCCTTCTGCCCATAGATGCAGAGGTTCTGTCAGAGAGGGGAGGAGTGGGAGCCCCTCTGCTCTGGAGACAGGTTGGGAGAGATTAATGTGGGTTTTGGACGTCCCCTGCCCTGCAGTGGGACAGCCCCGACCATCTGCTACCCTCTGCTGGTCACTGAGCGTGGCAGGGCCCCGGCCCGGGGGTGTCCAGCTCCCTTTAGATGCAGCAGACCCACGCTGTGTCCAGCAGTTCACACCCCTCAGGGGGCTGCCAGCCTTGTAAAGGGGTTGTGGGACCCAAACCTGCCCCCGAAGAGATGAATCAGAGGGTCGGCTCGTGGCCAAGGACCCTGGAGCCTGGTGGTGATGACGGCACTTAAAGGGTCAGACTGGAGCCTCTGAGCCCTATGGCCAGTGGCTCTTGTGGCAGGGGATGTCACTGTGCCACTGTGCTTTGTGGGGATGTCACCTCAGGGCAGGACTGAGCCCCATTACCTGCCCTGAGGGCTCTGTGTGGGTGGGATGAGCGTGGGGACCGTGGGCAGCCCGCGGAGCAGCCTGGGCAGAGTGAGTCCTGTTGGCTTTGCTGGAGAGCAGGAGCTGCAAGGTCATCCCCCCCGGGCAGCCCAGCAGGATGGGCCTCCTGCCCTGTGGATCTGGGAACAGACAGACAGGGAGAGGGGAGCAGGAAGGACCTTGTCAAAGCTACTTCACACCCACAGCTGTGGGCCCATCACCTTCCGTGTGGGCAGAGAGCACGGTAGGCACCAGAGCTGGCGTCTTGGGCAGAGGGTTTGGCAGCCCTTGGCTCTCCCTTGGGCTGTCAGGATGGAGCTTGAGCTGGATGCTGAGCCAAAATTGCCCACAGCCATCCCAGCTCACCAAAGCAGCACTGGGAGCAATCATCCCAAAACTACTCACCCCCAAGCTTCCAGGGCTCAGCACCCCCAGAGCTGAGCTTTACCTGGTGTGTGGGAAAACAGCCTTTGGAGGGGAACCCACACGAGTGCTGTGCTCCTCCTGGAGGTGCTGGGTGCTCAGGTGACCCTCAGGGAGGCACTGGCCACCCTGGCTGTGGGGGTGCTGAGGGCCTCAGGGGAGCCGGGGCCGCCTGACGTCAGGAACCCGGGTTTCCTGGGACACCGGGGATCTCTGCCAGCGTGACGAGGTTGGCCCCAGGGAGCACGAACCAGTTCCTGGCTCCGACAGCCGCCCTGCCCTCTTAATGAGGGATAATGAGGTGCATCTCATCGCCGCTGCAGACTTGCCCCCTGGCCACACCAGCTGCAAGCAAAGCCCCCCGGGAGGGACCGGGAAGGATGGAGGGGTTGGGGGAAGAGGGGCTCCAGCCGGGGGCTCCGCGGGGTTGGGGTCTGCAGGGGCACGGGTAGGGTGAGCCGGGAGGTGGGCGCTGGGGCGGTGGCTGCGTGCCAGGGAGCCACGGGCTGCTCGGCGGGCTCCAGCCCCAGTCGGTGACCCTGGCACACCCTCGGGGGAATTTTTTCCCATTCCAGACCTCACCTGGGTGAAGGACCCACACCCTCAACATCTGTGGGGGCACATCCAGTCTCCCAGCAGGCTGTGACCGTCACCCCCTCTGGCAGCCCACGGCCAGCACAGGTCCCCAGGTGTCTCCCCGGCAGCTCGGCACGGCACCATGAACCCCTCGGTGCCAGGTGCTGGCACGGGAACAGACGGAGCTGCGGTGGCCGGGAACGAGACGGGCTGGAAAGGAGACTGGTGTTTTGCTGCAGGGGAGGGAGGACTCAGGCGGGACCGGGCTGTGCTGTGCTGTGCTGTCCCGGCCCCGCTCCGATGGCTCATCCCCCCTGCACAGGTCACACGAGGCTGGGGGATGCTGCTCCTCGCTGTGGGACAACCTGGGGGCTTCAAATCCCCGTCCCAGCAGATTTGGGGCATGGGAGGTCTGTGTGCTGAGGGGTGGCCCAGCACCCCTGGGTGCTTAGCTGGGTGGGTGGTGGGTGCCAAGGGTTGTTCTCGTTGCTCTGCTCTCTGTTTTTGACTCTTCTCTTGGGCTGCACTCAGTGGTCCCCACAGGCCCTGCATGGCTGGTCCAGCCCCCACAGCCCCCTGTCCCAGCTGGCACTACACCACATAACCCCCTGCCCTGGCTGGCAATGCAGCTCATAGCCCCATGCTCTGACTGGCACTGAGCCCCATAGCCCCCTGCCCCTACTGGCACTGCACCCCATAACCCCTTTGCCCTGCACTGCACCCCCTTGTGCCTTCTTGGCTGGCACTGCACTGCACAGCCCCCCAGCCCTGATGGCACTGCACTCTGCACCCCCTTCCTGACTGGCATTGTAGGCAGGGTCCCTTGCCCAGCTGGTACTGCACCCCACAGCCCACTGTGCCCACTGGCACTGCACCCTATAGCCCTGTGCCGGTGGGGCTGCACCCCACAACAGCTGGGGCTGCCCCCCCCAACATCTGGCCTTGCACTCCATGGGCTGCCGTGCAGAAGTCCCTGAGCCCTGCCCTGGCACTGCTGCTGTGCAGACCCATCCCACACCCTGCCTGTTCACACGAGGACCGTGGGGCAGTGCCTGCTCGAGGGCACCCCAAAAGCACCTCCTGGGTGAAGTGGGGCTGTGCCGGGCCTGGCCGGGCTTCGCCTGGGCGTGAAGGGAGCCTGAGCGCAGGAGGGGCCAGGCGAGGCGGGAGGAATGCGAGTGGGAGAGCAGCCGGGCATGTAGCGACAGCTCCTGGGGCGCGCGGCGCCGGGATCCCACACGCTGCACGGGGCAGGGAGCAGAGCCCCGGCAACAAGGCTGGGGTTGGCATGGGGCACCCCATCTCTCATCCCCTCTGAGAGTCGGGAGCGCAAGGAAGGGAGAACCCCGGGGGCAGCGCGGCCACCGTGGGGGTCCTGGCCCCGGGGAGCTCAGCTCTGACGTGGAGGGGCTGGATATCCTCCTGTGGGTGATGCCCAGCTGAGCCCACGCGAGGTGCTGAGGATCCTGGGGGCCAAGGGGCCACTATGACCCCTGAGAAGGTGCTGAGGGAGGGGGTGCTGGAGAAGCGGAGTGGGGGGCTGCTGCAGCTCTGGAAGAAGAAGCGGTGCCTGCTGACGGAGAAGGGGCTGCAGCTCTTCGAGCCCAAAGGCTCGCGGCGCAAGGAGCTGAGCTTCGCCCGCATGAAGGCAGTGGAGTGCGTGGAGTGGAAGGAGAGGCACATCTACTTCACGGTGGTGATGGACGACAGCCACGAGATCGACTTCCGCTGCGCCCAGGAGGACCCGGGCTGGAACGCCGAGATCACCATGGGCCTCGTCCGCTTCAAGAATCAGCAGGCGATCCAGGTGGTGCGCGCCCGGCACAGCTGCCGAGCAGGTACTGGAGCTGCCACTGCACTGCGGGTCGGGGTGCGGGACCCACCGGGGGAGGAGGTCCCTGGACACCTCTGGGGGGTTCAGGTTCCCCAAGGGAATCACAGAGGTCCCGTGGATTGGGGTGGTCTGCAAGGGTGGTGGTCCCGTGTCCCCCTGCACTGGCTGGGATGCCCCCGTAGGTTTTTATCCCCCCCACATCCCTGGAGAGGGACTTTCTACCACCATCCCTCTGTCTGGGGTGGCCTGAGGGTCATGGGGCCCTTTGCCATCTTGCATGTGGGATGGGGTGGGGATGGGGATGGGGGCTGACTCTGCTCCCCAGTCCCCTCGGGGCTGGGCCCTGCCCCGTGCCCCAGCACTGACCAGGTTGGTGACCAGGCGCCTTCTCTCTGCAGTGGCGCAGTTCGACACAGCCCCGGTGGGACAGCCCATGGACACCCAGCATCCGAGCAGCCGGATGGAGATGGCTCTCGGCTCGGCAGGAGGTGGGGAGAACGGGATCCCAGCGGGCAAGTGAGGCCACTGCTGTGCAGCCCAAGGACAAGAACAGTGGCCTCGGTGAGGCCAGTGCAGGCACTGGCTCCCCCCACCCTGGGGCAGGACAGAGGCACTGCAGGGGCCGGGCTGCCATGGCAGCAGGGAACAAGCCACATCCCCTTGGGGCAAAAGACACAGTCAGGGCCACCATCTGGGGCTCTGGACAGGGCAAGAGGTGACATCCCTGCCCAGGGGTCCACCACCCTTCAGCTGACATGTGCAGGACCTTGGTGCACTGGCAGGGACACCTGGACCTCTCCTGCGGGACAGGGGATGGATAAGGCTGTGCCTGAAGGAAGCAGTGGAATGGGGAGCTCTGCCTGTGTGACAGTGACACTGGGACAGATGGACGTGGCTGGGGACACAGCTCCCCCTGAGCCCCCATGCTGAGAAGGGGCTGGAGAGCTGCTGCTGCACAGGGACCCTTCAGGGCACTGACACGATGGCTCGGTGACACTGCCATCCCTGGACATTGCTGCTGGACATTGTCCTACCCTGGGGTGTCCTTGAACTGATGGGGAACACTGGGAGGGCACTGGGGACCCCCACGCCTTGTACCAAAAGTGTCCCCAAACAGGACTTTCTGCTTCTTACCCTGGCGTTGCTGTGATTTGTGGGATCCTGCAGGGTACAGGAGAGCACAAATCCTGCATAGAGCTTTGCCGGTTGTTGGCATCCCCCTAAACCAGCACCCCACAGCCGGGCTCCAAAGCCCCCCCTCTCTGGTCACCCATCCCACCGCTCCCGTGTCCCCAGGGATTCCCACGGTGGTTTGCGGGCAGGCGACGCGGGAGCAGCGCTGCGGCTCTGCAGGCAGGGGAAGGGACGGCCCTGCCCCGACAGGCAGCGCAGACACCAGCGCCTGGAGCCACCGAGCTCCGCAAGCCGGAGCCTGAGCCCGAGTGCCGGGGCCGCGGGCGCTGCGGATCCTGCCCGAGATTTCCCGGCCGCGTGGGAACCGAGCAGAGCAGCGCCCTGTCCCCCCGGGCTGCGGCTGCTGGCCCCAGCCTGCACACCAGCCACCTCTGCCAGACCCCATGGGGCCCACGGGGTCCTGTCCCCGTGCCAGGGCAGCGCCAGGATGGTTTCAGGGAGGGATGGTGGCGTGGCTGGAGCCTGCTCACCGTGCAGGGCCAGGCTTGTGCTCGCTCGGTGCTGGAACAGGAGTTTGGGTGTTTTTTTCACCCAAGGAAGCCACCTGGTCCTCAGAGCTGTGGTTGCTGAGAGCCTGCTGACTTGTGGGTGAAGCTGGGGGGGCACACAGATAAGGCTGGACCCCAAACCCAGGGCAGATGGAGCTTTGCACCATCCCAGTGCTGTGGCAGGAACACGGTGGGCTCCAGGGAATGGTGGGACCCGGTCCCCCACCCACAGGAGATGTTCTAGGTGTGGAGCCCTGTGTGGACCAGCCCCCAAAACAGGACCCCACACACCTTTTGGAAGAAAATGAAGCTGTCAGGAAGGTGCTGGTGCTCACACAGCATTTCCATGGCAAGAATCTCTGTCTTGGGGTTTCTCTGAGTCAGGGCATTCAGGGAGGCTCATTCAAAGCCCTGTGATCATCCCGAGCCTGTGCTGTGGAGGGTACCAGGGGTGGGGAGCACCCAGTGCAAGGGGAGTTTCCAAAGTTGCCAGTTTTGGGCAGTGTGATTCCCCATTTTTGGCTTTTCTGCTCTCTTGCTCGCTGTGAATAGCTATTTTCTGTTTTCCAACTACTGGCAACAAACTGGGGGAGAAAATGGTCAAGATGTGTGTGGGTGTAGGTGCCAGCCTACAGGGAGAGGGACAGAAAGAGAAGCCAAATTGCTGTGTCAGCATTTCAGGCCCAGGCATGAGGAAAGCCAAGCTTTTCCATCCCTGCCCCAAGCCCCCCATCACTCTGCAGATCTACCCAAAGCCAGAGCCCTTGCCTGGACAACGTATCCCCCAGGCCCTGTACTGCTCCCCAAAACCCCCAGGTCTGGGAGTTCCTTGTGTGCAGACACCCACATCTGCCCAATCCATCCTCTCTGGGCAGATTCCTGGGAGCTGGGGCCAGGGGGTGAGAGTGGAGCCAGCTCTGCACTGGTGGGAGGTGGGACGGCTTCAGCCGCTGCCTGTGGGGGCTGAATTTCTCATGCAGAGGAAAAGGTCACCCAGAGACTGAAAAACAAATAAATAACCAAGCAACTCGGCCAGGGAGCAGAGCAGGGACAGGGCCAGCAGCTGGTGCATCCCCCAGTGCCAGGGATGTTGTGCCAACACACTCCCAGCCAGCCTGAAAAGCAGGGACAGGACCATGGGAAGTATTTCTAATGCCCCCAGAGGTGGGGAAACTGAGGCAAAGGACAGGGTTGGTAGGTAGGTGGCCTTGCAGCCCCTCCAGAACATGGGCTCCTGCTTCAATAAGGGGCTGGCCCGGGGCCAGGGCTTCCAAGCAGAGCTGGGTCTCAGTGCAGAGCCCCAAAATGCAGCGAGGTGCCCCGGAGCTGCAGGAGTTCAAAGGCAGGAGCCTGAAAATCCGGCTTTTCTGCTCCCAGCCCCGCAGTGCCCCTGCTCCATCGGCCCTCCCCTCTCTGCTCTGAGGATTCCCGGGTGCTGGGGCTGCTCTGCCCGGGGTTGGGGGCTGCCCTGTGCCTCAGCCCGGGGCAGGGGCTCTGCTGGCACCCAGCAGGGCAGGGACTGGCACCGTCCTTGCAGCACCGAGGGGGTGCAGTAAGTGCAGGGGAGGGCGAAGGAGGAGCTTCAGGGCCCTTTTTTTCCACCCAGTGAAATCCAAGCTCTGGATTTGGGGTCAGTTTGGGGCTGGCTGGACCCCCTCCCAAGTGTTGGGGAGGGCAGTGGGGGTGGTGGTGCCAATGCTTTTGGCAGGTGAGACCGTGTGTTCCTCCACCATCGTGTGCCCTGTGGAGAGGCTGGTGCTGCCTCACTTCTCCTGTGACCACTTTGTGGGTGGTCTCTCCTCAGATAAAAGTGAAAAGAAAAGGAAATCACAGCTGTAGCAAGCAGTGTTCTGGTTTTTTTACCTTTGGGTCATGTGCCCAACTTCCTTCAGATGCTCCTAAAATGATTTCATTGTTGACCATCCTCAATTACAGCTCCTAAATCACTGGATTTTGGTTTGGAATCCAACACCTGCCCAAAGCCAGAGCTTCCCAGAGCCCTGTGATGTCTGTGTGCCCAGGCTCCAGGGGAGCAGAGAGTCAGGATGTCCACACCACTGCTGGGGGGTCTTGGCCACCTGCACTAAATTCCTCTTGGATCTGGGTGTAGGAAGAAATGCTGTGGTCAAAACACGGAGCTTGGGATGCTGAGGGGATCCAGGCAGGGATTGCAATACAAACCTGCACAGGGGGTTCCTGGTGTCCCAGGGAGGTGGAGGAGTGTGGCTGTGACCACCACCCACCAGACTGGGGCTGTGGGAGCTGGTGGGAGGGTTGGAGTTCATCAGAGAGAAACAAAAATTGGGGCCAGGCATTGCTGGAGCTGCAAATCCCAGCACCCATCTGTCACCCACTGTCCCTGAGCAGGAGTCACTGGGCTGCTCTGGGAGCTGGGGGGGCCCATTCCAGCCAAAAGGGGATGCTGAGATGCATCAAGTGTCTCAGAGACTGGTGGGAGTGCCTGGAAACACCCTAAAAATGTCCAAAAAGTGAATCAGGGTCCCTGCCTGGGCCAGAAATTTTGGATTATTTGGAATAGTCTTTTGTTTTTCCTGTGGAATGTTTTGCCTGAGGCTGAAAAGCAGCCTGGATTTTGGGATATTCAAACTGACACAGCTGTGGAACCGTGGCCACCCACTGGCACAGAACATCCAACATCCTCCTCCCTGTTATAGGAGCCGACAAGAACAACATTGGGAAGGTTTCATGTGCCACTTGGCAAAACCATGGAAAGCTTAAAGTCTTCAGTGGGTGGCTCAGCTCCATTTTAATAATGTCTTTCCACTATCCCAAAGGAGATAAAAACATTTCTGTGTGCCAGTGGCAGGAGCATGTGCTGTTCATAAAGGGCCTGTTGGCTTTCCAAAAACCCTCCTCAGCTTCAACACCTTCTGCAAACATTTTGTATCTCCACAAAGTATCCAAGCTGAAAAAAAAAATTGTCCCACAACATTTCCAGGAGTGGGAGGTGTTTCTCACATTTCGGGGAAATTGTCCTGCTTTTGGATGCAGCCCCACAGCTGCTCCCACATGGATTTGCTGCCAGGTGGGAAGGGTCAGTCCATGGATGAAGGGGCTGTCACAGACACCATCCCCAGCTGCACCACGAGCAGGAGGATGTCCAGCCAGGTTGGGGTTCTGAGAACAGGGGCTGTGGCTGCAGAGGATGGGGCTCTCTCCAGCTGCAGGACCAGCTGTGTTCACCCTGGGAGCCCAGGACAAGGAGCAGCAGATCCCAAAGGGATGAGGAGCCTCTGCCCTGATGGGCAGTGGGAGATGTGGGTGTCCTGGAGCTGATGCAATGGGGTGGAGATCCCTGAGCTGGGAGAGATGTCTCAGCCCTGTGGGGCATGTCTGGGGTCTGGCCTGGGGCTGTGCTGGTTCCCAGGTGATGATTATCCAAATTCTGGTGCACTTTCCATCTCCATAGCTGTCCCCACTGCCTGCTCTGCTTTGGTGCCTCAGGGCATTGCCCGGGTCTGGTGGGACTCACTCACAGATGCAGCGGAGTGAGGGAATCCTTCCCAGGGCTGCAGAAAGCATCAGCTGTTGGAGAACATTCCAGAGGTTTTCACCCCTGCTGTCACCAATCCATGGAGCAGGTGGGACTGGCTGGATCCTTCCAGAAGCTCATGAAGGGGGGAGAGCTGCCAGATGATCTGTAGGAGAAACACCTTGGTGGGACCATTCACCAGGACAAGTCCCATGGACCCTCACGATTTCACTGCAACACGACCCTGCAGCCTCACAGTCACCTGGCTTGGGGGAGGTGACCTCAATGTCCCCTTCTCTCTGAGCTGTGTCACAGAGGGAAAACCTTCTCCTACCCCCATGGAGAGTCTGTGGGGTGTCCTCTGCTCCTGAGGCAGCCGGTGGTCTCCTGCCCTCTGCCCGGCACTGGAAGTTGGCTCTGAGAGTGGCAGCTGAGGGTTGGGATGGACTCGTTTGGAGGGTGGGTCCCAAAGGACACCAGAGGCTCAGCTGCTGTTTCTAAGTCTGTCCTGGATGCCCTGGGGATTCTGTTGTCTTTGTGGATTCCACCGGGGTTGACAAAACCAGGATGGTGCTTGGAAGAGGTTGAGGACGGGATGGGTGGGAAGGCTCCAGAGGAGGGAAAGAGATTGCTGCAAATCCATTTCTTCAGGCAACTGTCTTCATGTGGGGCAACTGAACTGCTCACAGGGGTCAGATACCTTTGAATTTGGAGTCCTGAGACCCTGAGGAGCCAGGGACCATTGTGGTTCTCCCAAAGTCAGAGGAAGCCCCTGCCACACTTGTGAGGCTGATGTCCAATGATGAGGAAGCACCAACACCCTCCAGGGGCTTGGAATGTCCAGAGAGATGAACTGCCCCATCCATCTGAACATGTGCCAGAGGGGCCACTCATAAGAGATCAAACACAGGTGACCTGTAGGTCACAGGGACATTTAGGGACAAACAGCTGTCCCTGGGGACTTGGTCCTGCCTGGGTCTGACCTCCCCAGACAGCTCTCTGGGAATTTTCTGTTGACATCCAGCTCATGGGGACCCTTCACTTCAACCAGTGGCTCTCAGTAACAGGGATATTACTTTGCTTTGAATTTGGCCTCAGCACCGTTCTGCCCCATAGATCCTGACCCTTCACACCCCCCAGGAGCTCAGAGTGATGCCCAACCTCAGGTGGTACCTGATAAAACAGCCCCCTCACCTTGAGGCTGCTCACTGTGGTTTGTGAACTGGGGTTGGAGATGGAGAAACATCCCCCTCATGTCACTGGGGAGGACAGATAGATGATCCCAGGCTCCTGCCACTTCTCCTGCTGCAGCCACCCACGGCAGTGCTGGAGCTCGGAAAATGATGGGGAAGCCCTAAATCGAGGGGTCCCACTACCCCACCCCTTACCTGCCCTTTCCTCCTCCTCAGTCCGGGTCCTAGCAGAGGATGAAACCTGAGCCTGGAGCAAATGGCATCTGAAGCAGCCCCCATCCCATCCCATCCCCGGGCAGCAGGAGCTGTGGGAATGCAGTGCCTTTGTCACAGGCTAATTTTGGCTCCTCTGTGCTCCGAAAACAATCCCGAGGCAGCTGGGAGGGAAGATGCTGAAGGCCTGGCCCCACGGGGCTTTTGCCTTATAAAGGTCTAACGGGGTGGTTTAAACCCTCCTCCCCTCCTGCTGCACTGGCTCTTGGAGCCAGGGAAGGGGAGAGGTCCCTGGAGGGGTCCCCTGGGTACAAACTGGGGTTTGTTTAGTGCAGTTCACACAAGGATGGCACCGCTCTGTCCCTGGCACCTCCCACCAGGTGTCAGGGCAGGGGGAAGGAGGCTCTGAGGGATTGGGGGGTTGTCTTTGTCCCCCACCACGGGACCTGCCCCTCGCAGGCAGCTCGTGTCCCTCCGGGACTATAATGGCCCCGGGATTAACATACCGGGCATTGTCCCTGCTGGGCCCCACGCTGGGAATTGTTCGCTCCTAAATTTGTCCCTAAAAATATCCCGGGGAACAGGTGTTGCTTGCCCTGTGGTTCTCTGCCATGCAAAGCCTCCCTCCACAGGGGCACTGGGCAAGGGGCTTTGGAGGGTGCAGGGGGGTGAGACAGCAGCTTTTTCGCTGTTTTTCAGGAATTTCTTTGGGAAAACTTCAGGGCTTGTGAGAGGCTCGATGTTGTTTGAGCATCCCAACCCTCTGGGCTGTGCTGAGGGAGACTGAATGGTCCTTCTCCCCAAAGGGAGACAGCTCCTCGGTCCCAAATCTGTCTGTTTTAGCCCATCAACCCTCAGCAGCTTGGCTGAGGGGGTTTATCCTCTTCTCTGGTGGCTCCCAGGAAGTCCCTTGGCCGGTGCTGCCCTGGGGACATCGTTCTGTTCATGTCCCATCATGCAGGGGGGTCAACACTGCAGCACCTCCCCAGGCTGCTCACAGCCCCCCACCCCCAACCCAGCACAGACCTACTGAAAGAGAAAAAGAAAATAAATAAAAGGGAAAAAAACCCACCCAAACACAAAAAAAAAAAAACAAAAAGAAAGGAAAAAAATCGTCAAGAGATTTTCTGCAAAGGAAAAGCACTGCAGTGTTTTGGCTCATGGGTTCTGTCCCCCCCTGAAGACTCAGGGGTTTTGCAGCATCTCTGGTGCTGTTTCACACTGGAGAGGAGCAGAGGTGCCATGAGGATACAACTCATCCCCATGGGCATCACTGGCCTGGGGAGCAGCAAGTGCTGCCCAAGCTGGGGGGATTCCAGTGCCTATAGGGGCTCCAAGAGAGCTGGACAAGGCATGGAGTAACAGGACAAAGGGGAATGGTTTCCACTGCCAGAGGGCAGGGTTAGATGGGATATTGGGAAGCAATTCCTGGCTGGGAGGGTCAGGAGGCCCTGGCACAGGTTGCCCAGAGAAGCTGTGGCTGCCCCTGGATCCCTGGAAGTGTCCAAGGCCAGGTTGGACAGGGCTTGGAGCAACCTGGGCTGGTGGAAGGTGTCCCTGCCCGTGGCAGGGGGGTGGAACAAGATGAGTTTTACAATCTGTTCTAACCCAAACCCTTCTGGGATGATCCACGTGCAAACAAAACTCACGGAGCTCGTGGGTGCCCTGAGACAGGTGGGCACTGACACAGGGGTGCTGTGTGTGTGTGTGTGTCACCCCCTGTCCCAGCCTGTGCCCCAGGTGTGTGCAGCACGTCACAGCCCCCTGGGACTGGCAGCAAACGCCTGCAGCAGGAGGGGATTTGTGCTATTTTTACCGACCACTTGCAGACAAGGCTGCGACTCAATACTCCCCCTCGGCCGCTGGCCCCCTGCACTGTGCGGCTCTGCGGGGCCCAGGCATCACCTCCCTCCTGCACAGCCCCAGGTAAGGCACTGCCCTGGTGCCCCCCTGCCCCAGGAGCCCTGGGGGTGCTGGGGGTGACACAGGTGAGACCCGCAGCACCCGCGTGTGGCGGCGTCAGAGGGAGGGGTGGGGATTGGGCTGAATTCCTCCCCCTCTCTGAGGCGGATCAGACCTTCCCTCTGCTCTTGGAGAGAGGATCAGCGAGGCTGCAGTGGGGAGAAATGTTTTGGAGCTGATATTTGATTGGGTTTTTTTGAAAACTGGCAAACAGCACTGCTTTGGGGAGTGTTTCCCTGCATGTCCCAGTCTGGCTGCTCACAGACGGGGGCAGTTCAAGGGTGGGGGCAGAGTGTGGCATCGTGTTAACTGGGAACGTGCTTGGGGTTTGTCTCCAGCCTCCTGGGATGGGGGAGGGTGTCAGGATTGGCTGTGTTTGGCTTTATGGGATTATTTCTTCTGAGGATTTCCATGATCTAATGGTTTGATAAGCTTTTTAAGCTTTTCACAGCTGGGTGAGTGCAAACAGGGCAGGATTAGCTTGTCCAGATCCTCTCATCCTCATCAAAGTCTCTTGTGGATGCTCCAGATCCAGCTGGAGCCCAAGAGTCCTGGCACTGGGGATGTTGTAACAGGACAGCTGGGTCTTGGCTGTCCTTTGGGAGGGTAATTTGGAGCTATTTGGCCCTAAAAATTGACTGACCTTGGTAGAGGTCGTCAGCCTGAGGTGCTGCGTGGGTCCCACCTCCTCAGGATACTGGGCTTGGCTCCAACAAGGAACACTGGGGACACTGAGAGGCTTCACCCAGCCCTTGTCACCTCCAGAGAGGCAAAGGCTCCTCTGCCACCCCCAAAATAAACTGGGGAGGAGCAGCTGGGACCCGACAGGCTCAAGGCACCAAGTTTCCTTTGGGACGTTTGTCATGGCACCAAAAACCTCCCAAAAGGCATGAAAAAGGTGGCTCTGACTGATGTGGCTTTGAGGACAAAAAGACTCCTGTTCTTGGGATTTTTCCTTGTAAATCTGGGGATCTGGGAGGCTCTGGGGGAGATTCCTTCTGGGATTTTATGGCATTTCAGCCCCCCCCCAAACTCCATTCCTCCAGGACACAGCTCTGGCCAGGTTGCAGAGAATGCAGGGAGGGGACAGGGACAAATGGACAAAGCAGGGAGATGCCCTGAAATTTGCTTGGCACAGACTCCAAACACACCTGGCAGCAGCATTTTGAGACCAGAATTGTTCCTTTTTCTTTCCCCCAGCAGGAATCGTTGGGGTTTAAACCACCTTCCAAATTTAGGGGGATGCAAAATGATCAGGGGAAAAAAATATCCCAGTGTGGCCATTTCACTTCTGAAGAAAAATGACCAAAAAGATCCCTGGAAAATACTCTTTCTTTCTAAAATATGGCATCAGGTTGCCATTGCTGGTTGGAAAAGGAAAAAGAATAAAAGAGGATTGGCATTTTGCCCCAGGTTTTTGTGTTACTGGGGCTCACACGGTGCCCTGGTTCCTTGGCAAGTGAGGGGAGTGAGGGAGGCAGGACAGTGTGGAGCAGCTGCCAAGGTATGAGATTACCAAGCAAATGTAAAATATGAAACCCTGAGTGTTTCACCAGGGATGCGGCTGCTAAAGGAATCTGCTCAGCTGTGACTGACTGAATCCCAGAATGGTTTGGGTGGGAAGGGACCTCAAAGCTCATCTCATTCCACCCCCTGCCATGGGCAGGGACACCTTCCTCTATCCCAGGTTGCTCCAAGCCCCATCTAACCTGGCCTTGGACACTTCCAGGGATGGAGCAGCCACAGCTTCTCTGGGCACCCTGTGCCAGGGCCTCAGCACCCTCCCAGCCAGGAATTGCTTCCCAGTATCCCATCTATCCCTGCCCTCTGGCAGTGGAAACCATTCCCCCTTGTCCTGTCACTCCATCCCTTGTCCAAGTCCCTCTCCAGCTCTCCTGGAGCCCCTTTAGTCTCCCTGGAGTCTTCCCTTCTCCAGGCTTAGCTCCCCAACTCTCCCAGCCTGGCTGCAAGGCAGAGGTGTTGCCCCTGGCTCCATCATTCCCTGGATGGGTTTTTGCTCCCCCATTCCTGCTGTGACCCACAGGGAGCTGCAGGATGGGACTCCCTGAGCCGACACAGTGCAGGGAGCCCCAAGGCACCTCATTTGTGCTGAGATTTCCTCCCCTCCATCCCCTTGCCCCGAGCTGGGGCGGGTTGTGCAGCCGGCGGGAGAACAGCTCCGTGCTTGGGAAAACCCCCGAGCAGCAGCCGCCCGAGCCCTGCAGGGCCGGCTGGAGGCAGGTTGGAGCTTGCCCCAAACGAAATCAGGTTTCCTCGGAGCCACAGGGCTCGTCCTGGTGTTCCACAGCGCGATAGAGGCTGCGGAGCCGCTTCCCTCGGCCGACAGCGCGGGGCAGCAGCGGACCTCGGGATTGTTCTGTCGCTGCTTTCTGGCTTTGTACGGATTTGGGATTTGCACCTTTGTTTCAGCTTCTTCCCTCCTTTTTTTTTTTTTTTTTTCTTTTTTTGGCAGGCGAACAGCGCATCGCCGCGATGCCGGAGCCGTAAGTAGCACGAGGTCCCCTGGGATTCACTAAACCCTCTCCTGGCTGCTCACACCAGCTGAGCTTGGAGGGGTTCAACTGGGAGCCTGGCCCCAGCTCAAGACCTCTGTGCCATTCCCCTTGCAAAAAACTATTTTTAAATAACACTTATTAGTGATTTGGATGTCACAATTCAAACCTTTGAGCTTCCCTGGATCCCACAACGTGGATCTGAGGTGGGCAGCACCACTGGATTTGCTGTGAGGCTCCTCATAGCACGTTGAACAAATAGAAAATGTTCCCCAGTGTGCAGAGAAGGGAGAAACCTCCCTGCAAAGCCCCAGCCCTTCAAACCTGAGCAGGATCCAAACATCCTGCCCTGGCTGCTCTGGGAGAGGGTGATGAGAGTGTTGTGGCCCGAACTGCAAGGACTGAGCTGGGGTTGGCAGGATGGGCACCCTGTCAGCCCACCTGAGGCACCTGAGTGGCATTTTGGCTTTCTGAGCAGTGGCTCTGAGCTCCCACTGCATTTCCAGTGAGGACCATCATCTCAGACCTGGCTCACATGCTGGTGGCAACCATTAGATATAAAGAACCAACTGCAATCACACAAGATGCTTTCCTTAACTGTTGTCTCTTCTTTTTTTTTACTCTCACTGATGCCTTGTTTTCTTCTCTTGTTGCTGCTTTCTGGCTGCTCACCTGCCTGCAGGGAGGTAAGTGCCTTTCCCTTCAGGAGTGATCTCGATGCCGCTCTGCGTTTGTTGTGAGTTTGTTTTCAAAGGGTGTTTTCTTTTTCCCTCCCCTTTCCCCTAGAGAAAATCCAAGATCACAGCCTCACGCAAACTCTTGTTGAAGGTGAGTCCTGAGGGCTGGAAACTCCCTGGGATTTGTGTTGCTGGGGGAAAGGAGCTGGGGTTGGGGTGTGTGGTTGGTGGGACAGCGATGAGGAGCGGCACCAATATGGGCCGCGGGGAGCAGCTCCTGTCCCACCTCTTGTCTGCTCACTCATGTGGGCTTTGTGGTCCAAACACCAAACAAACCTCCCCTCACCTCCCCTTCACTGAGGTGGGGAGAGGCTCTGACACCTTCAGCTCTGAAGCCACAGCTCAGTGTTGGTGCTGCAGCAGCTCTGCAGCGTAAAACCTGGGCGCTCCCCGGGATGTGGCTTGGGATAAACATTTAATTCCCCAGCACAGCAAAGAGAGTGCCAACGTCAGCACCCATCAGAACCACAGCCCTGGGTGCTGCTGCTGCTCCCCCCAACCTTGGGGTCCCCACACGAAAGGTGGAGGGAGGTTTTGATGTGTGTTTGGGGGCACAGCTGCAGCAGGGGGGAAGTTTGGCAGACAGGGCTGTCCCATCCTACAGATGTTGGATGAGCAGGCTCAGGGGGGAACAAGGAGCCTGCTCACACTTCTGCCATTGATTTGTGCTCGTAGAGTTTGATGCTGGCAAAAGCAAAGGAGGAATGGGATCAGGAGATCGTGGAGAAGCAGTCAGAAAAGGAGAGGTACCTGTCGGAGCGCATCACACCCCTGCACACCAGTGGGCTTTCCTTGAGCCAGCTCCAGGTATTTCTGAGGTCTGAGGGTCCAGTGAGCTCCTTGGGAGCATGGAGGAGCCTCACTCACTGCCCTCTTGTTGTGCTTGGCCCCCAGGACCTGTGCAGGGAGCTGCACGAGAAGGTGGAGATTGTGGATGAAGAGAGATACGACATTGAGGCAAAGTGCAACCACAACACCCGGGAGGTAGGAGGAGAAACTCCCTCCCAGGGGGCAGCTCTGCCCTCCACGGGGCTCTGACAGGGACTGGGTTGAGCTCAGATGTGGGACATGCACCAGGGTTATCTAAGGGCTGGGGTTTGCTCTGCAAGGCACCACTCAGCACAAGGTTCAGCCCTGCCCAAGGGAACTCAAACTGTCCACGGGGCCCACAGGGAAGCTCCTTGCTCTCCTGGTCACCCTGTGTGGGTCTGAGAGTTTCTGGTGGTACAGCTGAGCAGGCTGGGATGAGGCCACGACAGCAGCTCCGTGCTCGGGTGGACAGTCCCTTGGTGGGGTTGGCCCTCATGGCTGCAGGAGAGGGCCAGACCCCTCTGGGGCTCAGTGTTGGCCCTGCTCACACCCCTTTTCGTGCAAAGCATCCAGGCAGTGACCTCCCACTCATCCTCCTTCCCTCCACCTGCAGATTAAAGATCTGAAAATCAAAGTTCTCGATCTCCGAGGGAAGTTCAAGCGGCCCCCGCTCCGGCGCGTCCGTGTCTCGGCCGATGCCATGCTCAGGGCTCTGCTGGGCTCCAAGCACAAGGTGTCCATGGATCTCAGAGCCAACCTCAAGTCTGTCAAGAAGGAGGACACGGAGAAGGTGGGTGACTCTTCTGGAGGCCGGAGATGGAGGCACTTCCTAAGAATGTCCTTGTCCTTGTCATCCCTTGTCAGCCTCAGGAAAAGCTTTTTGAGGCACTGCCCATTGTGGGGTGTCACAGGACCATGTAGGAGTGGTTTGACCAGGCCAGGTGGATGGTGACAAGTGAGATCTGGGGCTGTGTCCATGATGATTTTCTTTCCCAGAGCACGTGGGGTCTTTGATTTGGGCCCCCTTGGCACAACTGTTGAGCTGCATGTGCAGAGAGTTTGGTCTTTGATCAGCCAGGGAACCAGGTGAGCTCCTGTTGGGAGCAACAACACCCAGAAAACTCCCAGGGAACTCCCAGACCCAGATTAGATAAAACAAAGCAGCCCAGCAAGCACACTTGACCTGAGATAAATGGCCCAGTTCCCACCAGTTTGGCAGAGGTGTGAGAGGGAAAAGTCTCAATACCAGTGATGAAGAAGGTGCCCTAAACCTGCCTGGGGTGTGCAGGTGCCCCAACAGCCAGAGTTGTGCTGCTTTCCTAGGGCCCCTCCCCAGAGGGGTTTTACCCTTTGGTCCCAGCTCAGCAGATTGGACGAGATCTCAATTTTCAACTATTTTTCCTTTTTCTTCCTGTTGCTGATCTAGCACTTTTCCAGTCCTTTGGATAGAAAAGTGTGCTTACAGCCCTCAGCACCAGGTGGTGAATGGGTCTGGGTTTATTTTAGATGTCATGAGATGATCTCTGAATGCAGAGCAGACACCTGGACATGGTGCCAGAGCTGCCATCACCTCCCCTGTCTGCTCTGGAAGTGGCTGCCAGGCTCTCACTGCCACAGCAGCAATCCCAGTCCCCTCTCAAAGCTTGGGGAAGGTGGAAGTGGGTTTTATGGGAGCTGGAAAGTTGAGGCAAGAAGTGGTTTTTTTACCTCTGCCCCAGTGTGCTGGTGTCGATCCAAAGTCCCACGTGCTGGTTTTCAACTCCTAAAGAATTTTTTCTGGGACTTCTGTGGCTTCCAGTGCATGAATGCAACTTAGCCAGGCTTTAAGGAGGGAGTATCCACATGAATCCAGACCTCCCTGTGGAGATCAGACCTTCCCAGTCAGCTCCACGTGCAGGGACAGACGGCAGAGCTGGATCTGTGGGAGAGGATCTTTGCAACAGGGCAGCTGCCTCCCCCAGCTCCTTGTGCTCCAGGGCAGGGACAGTGTGGGGCTGCTGCTCCCCCCATCCCACAGCCCCTGCATCCCTGCATCCCTCCTGGCAGGAACGCCCTGTGGAAGTGGGTGACTGGAGAAAGAATGTGGAGGCCATGTCGGGGATGGAGGGGAGAAAGAAGATGTTCGACGCTGCCAAGTCCCCCACGGGGCAGTGAGAGGTAGGGCCCTGCTCCTCCTTCCCCCTGTGCTCCCTGCAGCATCCTGGTCTGTGCTTGTGGCCATGGAAATGCAGAAACCAACCCTGTCCTCACAGGAAAAGAAAGGCATCACCTCCCCCTCTCCCACCCCACACTAGGGACGAGTATCTGTCCCACACATCCCTGCCATGGGGCCCCTGCCAGCAGCTGTTCTCCCTCAGCTTCTCCATGCTGCCCATGCCACACTCATCCTGTGCATCCTGGGCATTGCTGGCACTGACTTCAGGCTGCTGAAAGCAGCCCAAAACCTCCTCTTCTGCCCCACTGCTCTGTTTCTTTCCCACAGGAGCATCGGGAAGAAGAGACGCCCCATCCCTGCTGCCTGTCTCCCTTTCCCTCACTGCCCCTCTGTGCACCTTCCACCCTTACCCTGAATTCACCACGGAGCTGAAACATGTGGACAACTGTGTGGGAAGGAGACCTGAGCTTCTCTCTTTCAGTGCTGCCACCAGCCCTGCTCCTGCCCAGCCCTGGCACAGCAGCTCCCCAGTATCACCTGCATGGGCCCTGCTGTCTCCAAGGGGCCATCCCTCCCCTCCCACCACTGCAGAGAGGCCTCAGAGGTGGCTCCTGGCCCTCCCTCTCCCCCAGGTGCAGCCTGAGATGTCCCCATGTGGCTGCACATGTATTAAAGGATGATGTCCCAGGCAGAGCATCGTGTGGGCTCCCCAGTGGGGACACTGGCCAGGGGCAGGGGCTGCTCCACAGCCTGGTGGGGAGGACACCCTGGTCCTTTCCTGCTCCCTGCACTGTCCCTGTGCTGGCCCTCGGGCCAACAGCACATGCTGGGCTCAGATTGGCTTTGGGTTCATCTCTTCCAGCCCCCAGGCTGCTCCCTCATGTCCCAGCAGCCCTGCTGAGCCCCCCTGGGCCACCTTTGCTGGGCTCCAGCAGTGCCCCAACCTGCCACCCCCCAGGCTGGTGGCTCTGGGAAAGAGCTGCCTTCTGGCTCCCCCAAAACCCTTTTTTCCTCTGGGTTTACAGAAGCCTTCAGAGTTTGCTCCCCAAGACACCAACTCTCCCACCAGCTGCCCCATCACAGGCCCAGGAGCTGTGGGAATTGGGGCAGCCCCATTCCAAGGTTTCATTCCAGCAGTGTTTCAGGAGAGCACGAGACAAATCCACCTCTCAAGCCAAAAATCTCATGCTCCCCCAGCCCCCCATCATTTCCAGCTCCCCAAACTGCAGCTGGTTGAGTGAAAGCAGCTGGAAATGTGTTGGCTCATCCCCAGAGCAGGGCAGGAGGGGTGAATTACTGAGAATTCACACCATACTGGGTGGTTGCAGTGCAGGAGGTGCTCAGGCCCCACAAAGTGCTGGGTTTGGTGTGTGTAGCAGTGCTTGTCCATGTTCCCAGCACATCCAGAGGAATTACAGCATCCATGGTTTCAAACCCACAGCACCCCCCGGGTGTGTTGCAGCACACCCCATCCCTTTGTAGTGAGCTTGTAAAGTGCAGAAAACGCAATAAACTGGGAGCAAAGTACAGGTCTCAAGACAGGGCTGGAAGGAAACAGCATCAAAAAGCGTGTGGCTTCCAAGGAATTCAATTTTCCCAGGAAAACATTAAATTCCATGGGGATAGAAGAGGGTGGCCCCATGCAGATCGCTCCTGCAGGACTCTCCACCAGCAGACTCGTGGCTGGCAGTGCAAACAAGGGAAGGTGGGTTTGGTTTTGGAAGTTGGGTTGCTCTGGGCATCACATTCCCCCCTTTGGCCAATTCAGGGACACTGAACTGAACTCCTCGTGTTTGTTCCTGGAGAAAGAGGGTGAGGGCAGGTGGTGACTGATGGGAACCCTTCTTTCTAGGATGGTCATTGGCTGCCACAACACCCAGCAGCTCCTTCACAGAGGATTTAAAACTCATATGAAAACTCATTCCAAAATCAGGGTTAGATCAGAGGTGGCTGCCAGCTGGGAAATGTGTATTTTCTCCACTAGCAAGCACTGATGCTTGATCTTTGTCATCCCACCTGACCCTCCAGGCCCTCTCTATCCTCCTGCATGACGAGTGGTGGCATTTCACACAGAGCCTTTCCCACCCATTTCTTCCCTATTCAAGCTTGATTTGGCCAAGCAGCTGCAGCCTGGGACAGCTCCAGGACTCACTGACCCCTTGTCCTCACCCCACACACCCCAGGACAGGCTCTGGGCAGGCACAGCTCTGGGAATTCAGTCTGTGTCACAACCCAAGCGACTCCTCTCTCTCGGAGGTGATCAGGGATCATTCATGGTGAGAACCCAGGACCTGCCATGGCCCAACCTGCCCCGCCACTGGAGGCAAAAGGCTTTTTGGCTACGATCTTACCCCTCTGAGCTGAGTGCCCAAGCAGGAGCTGTGCCCAGGCAGCGTCCTGGGATCCCTCTGTGTGTGCTCTCCCCAGAGGGAACTCACACACTCGGCAGCGATCCTGGCACGGGAAGAAAGATGTGCAGGGAGAGGCAGTAACTGTTACCTGACCAACTGGTAGAGCTGGAAAATGCAAGAGAGGATTCATGGAAACAAAGCCTTCTTCAGACCTGGAACAGAAGCAGAAAATGGCACACCAAGGGTTGAGAACAGTTGCTCTGAGCTTAGTGCAATTATGCTAATTTGGTAATTAAAAAAAAACCCTCTAAAAATGGGGTGGTGTTTGTGGGGTGGGGAGGAGTGGAAGGGAGATGAAAGACAGGTGGTGGGTGCTGTGGGATCAGGCCCCAGCTGATGCAGCCAAACTGTGCCAGTGCCCGTGCCCGGCTCATCCTCAGATCCTGCACACCAAGAGACCCGAAACTGCTGCAGAGCAAAACCTCAGGGCTCCCCAGTGTGACCCTGCAGCCACTGCTGGGTGTGCTCAGCAAGGTCCTGGGGCCCACATACACTCAGTGTCAGCTGCAGGTGGTTTTCTGTGGTTGCCTCAAGGTTTAGATCGAGGGGGAGGGAAAAACCCAACCCCAAAACTCTTCACTCTCCAAGTTCCCCTACTTTCTCAACGTATGATGCTCCCCAGTCACTGTGTCCCATTTTCATCCCTTTCTGGTGGAAAACCACACTGACTATCATGGGAAAACAAAGGTTTATGGATTTCAGTTTTATTAGGAACATGGAAAAAACATGGGGGGAAAAAACTCTTAAGTGGGATTGAATCTCAAGGGGAAGATGCCACTGTCTGCTCTGAGCACGAGGCTTTCCTGGTTTTGGATCAGAGGACTGGGAGCCAAATCTTCTTCTCCACCTCTGGAGCTGATCCTGTAGCTCTGGGCCAGCTGGGAGCCCAGCTCTCCCCTTGGCAAAGGGGGAAGGTGGAGCCTTTGTGTAAGAAAGGGGAATCCCAACTGGTTTGGGTTGGAAGGGACCCAAAACTCATCTCGTTCCACCCCCTGCCGTGGGCAGGGACACCTTCCACTAGCCCAGGTTTCTCCAAGCCCCATCCAACCTGGCCTTGGACACCTCCAGGGATGGGGCAGCCACATCTTTCTCTGCACCAGGGCTTCACCATCCTCATTGTGAAAAACTTCCTTATATCTAAGTGCAGTCCCATGCTTATTTCCCTCCCAGATGACAATAATCTCAATTTTTTCTCACTGAATTAGAAGGCAACCCTACAATAATCACCTTTTACTGAAAATTCTGCCCAAATAGGGGATTTACAAGGCTTTTCTTAGGGAGAGAGACTGTGATGCTGGAGGAGTCACTAATGAAATGGTGTTTCTGTCCAGCAGAACTGGAGTTCAGTCCTGTTTCCTTGAGCAGAGCAGAGCCCTCTCCCTACTGCCCCATGGTTTGCTCCCCTGCACATGGAGCAGGGTGCATCTGTCCTGTCCATCTTTCCTTGCCGTGGCCTGAGCCTTCTCACTCCCTGCTCAGAGATTTTTCATGGATTCAGTGGTGCCCAGTGACAGGACAAGGAGTGATGGCCACAAAATAAACCACGAGATGTTCCACTTCAATGTCAGGAAGAACTTCTTTCCAAGGAAGGTGGCAGAGCCCTGGAAGAGCTGCCCAGTGTGGAGTCTGGATGTGTTTTCCTGTGTCACCTGCTCCAGGTGACCCTTCTTTGGCAGGAGGGGTGGACTGGGTGATCTCCAGGGATCCCTTCCAGCCCCAACCATCCCGTGATTCCCTGTGCTCTGAGGGTACAGTTCCTGGCAGTGAGCCAGGGTTGTTCTGTCCATGGCTGGAAATGTTTTACACTGACACCACTTTGGGGGATGTCCATGGTTTGTCACTGTTAGATCTGGGGAATCCCAGGGATGGCATCTGCCCAGAAGGACAATCTTTAGGGAATAAAGTGGGAACCTGGAGGATAATGTAGCACCTGTGAGGCACCATACTGGCATTTCTGAACCAAGCCTTTTTTTGTTTTTTTGGGTTTTTTTAAAGGTAAGTAATAGATAGAAAAAGGCCCTTTGTGAGGTGGGTGTGAGGCACTTTGGGCAATGGTTATTCCTTTCCTGCAGGAAAGTCTGGGGTCAGTTTTTATCCAGTTTCTGAGCAATCATGCACCAATTTCAGACACTCCCTGACTTTCCTCTCACAGCAGAGGTATCCCTGGACCATCAGTCCATGGAACACCTCTCCCCAAAAGCTGAAGGAATTGTAGTGAGGGAAGGAGAGCCCTGGACCATCCCAGTGCTGCAGAGCACCAGCACAGGGATACAAGGAGATGCTGGGGGATTAGAGGTTTTGGAAGCTCCTGGGACCTTTTGGGAGCTGTGGGATGGAGCTGAGCAAGGGTGAAAAACCCCTTTTCATGGCCATGGAGCCCGGGCAGATGCTGCTGCTCCACCACAGCAGCGCAGGGGGATGAGCCTGAGGAGCTGAGGGAGGAGCTGAGCTGTGGCTGATGCTGAGGGACTGGCACAGCACGGAGGCTGCAGGTGGAGGGTTCACTGCTGGGCCCCAGGACAGGCTGAGGAATGCCCTAATTACAGCACACTTGTGGAAACTGGAAGCTCTCCACTGCCCTGTAGCCAAAGAAAGAGGATCTGTGTTGGGATGAGACGCAGGACACCGTTCCCAAGGGAAAAAAAACCCCTGTTGAATCTGGTCTAGCTCCTAAGTGGGTATAAATGAGAGTCTGCTGCTGATCTGCATCAGGTCTGGCCTCCCTGAGGCAGATCCCCTGGGCAGAGCAGGTACTGAGTGCTTTGGCCCTGGAGCTTCCCTGCTCACAGCACAGTCCTGTGGCACCCAGAGCTCAGAGCTTTCCTCCACAGGTTGTGGATGTGGAAGAGCAGACACAACATTCTGGTGCATGGAGTGGATCAGGATAATCATCAGACCGGTCACCCTGAGCACCCCTTCCCCCACAGACTCACCCCTCTGCCTTCATTTCATCCCCTCCAGCTCTGGGGACCTGCAGGTTGGGCTGGTGGTGAGCTCAGAGTGGCCAAAGCAGCTTTGTTAATGGAAATCCAGTCTCACAAAGTGACTGATGTTTGCTGAAGGCATCAGTGAACTTGTGGATAAGGTAGACAAGAGTTTTCCTGGATTTCCAGAAGCAAAGACCTTAAGGCCAGACACGGCTAAGAGGGAAAGTCCAAGCAGAGCTGAATAATCAACCAAGAGATAGGAAACAGTAGTGAGATAACAAACTGCTGCAGATAATTCCTGTGGACTTGGCAGAGCAGAGGTGAAGACTGCCAGAAGGATCCGGCAGGACTTGGAGTCTGGGGATAAAATGGTAAAGGGTGTTTGGAGGAGTATAAAGTGACACACAGAGGGAAAAATCCAACAGGGCTTCATATATGAGACGATGGACTCTGGGCTGGCTCTTGCCCTCTTAGGATGGGAGCATGGTGGACATGAAAACACCTGGGGAACGTCAGGGAAAACAGGAGCTCCATGGCAAAAAAATCCCCAGCCACAAGAGATCAGTGCTTTGTGCTGTTGAACCGCTCAGCAGGACTCATCCAAGCTAAAGGAGGAGTTTTTCCAGCAGCGAGGAATAGACCTTGGGAACTTCTTGCTGAAGGATATTTGCTGGGTTTGAGTGAAACTGGGCAAACCTGTGGAGGAGAAACCCACTGAGAAATCTCCAATAAAGAGTAAACTGCATTCAGCTCAGAGGGTTCCTGAGCTGGAAATAAAATCTGGGGGAGTGTGAGGGGCAAGTGTCACAGAGGCTCATCCTCTGCTTAATCCCCAGACACTAAATGTCCATCTAGAATTGCTCCATCTTATTAATACGGGGAATCACAAACTGTGAGGTTTTATTTTCCTTTGCTGTGTAGATCCTAGCTGGGGGTGTTCTTTCACTGCCACATTCAGCCTAATCCTTTTGAAAATCCTGCTAAGTCCTGTGCTCCAGTGCTATCCTTTGGCAAAGAGTTTTGCAAGCACAGTGCTTGCCATGCATTAATCAGAAAGGTCTATTGCTTTATAGTAGCTCAATGATGCTCCACTGCTATATATAGTTTGTTAGCAATTAGCAGGATGCTTGCAAGGTCATTTGAGTAATTTTTTTCCCCCCTTCATGCCACAACTCATGGAACTTTCTGTATGTATGAAAACACTTGGAAGAAAAGCAGTTGCTGCAAGAAGAAAGAGAGACAGAGAACAAGCCCTGCTCAGAGCGGACAGCTCATTTGACAGGGTTATCTTTTAGAAATGGTATTTTAATGAGGAACCTTTGATTAAAATAGTTGCTCAGGCCACAGGCACACCCCTGTGGGCTGGAGGCGTGCAGGGCAAGCCCAGCCTTACAACCAGTTCCTCGGGCTGGTGGAGAGATGGATCTCCCTGGGTTTAGAGACTGAAGTTGTACTCAGGGGGCCCTGGATGACATTTCCTACAGCAGTGGGAGCACAGGGTCCTGGTCATGCTGTGAGCTTGGGTTGGACCCTGGTAAAAACCAGGCTGGGACCTGCCTCTGCTGTGCCTGGACCCCCTGTCACCCAATAAGTCAATCACCCCGTTCCCCCAGTAAGACAGTCCCTATTGCCTTCACCCCTGCCCTGTGATGGTGGGTGTTGCCCTGTGTGGAGGGACAGGGGTCACAGGGCAAGTCCAGAGGGGATGATGGGTTTTGGTGGGCTGGGTCCAAGCATGGGATGAGCCTGGGCACAAGCTCCTCTCCGGCACAGGGCTTCAGCACCCAAAACTTGAATCCCCCCGTGCTTCAACCCCTTCCTGTGAGACTTTGTGAGCGTTCTCTACCTCCAGGAGAGCTCACAACAACGGGGAGGCCATGACAGCTCGACCCAAGGCATCTAGAAAGGGCTGGAAGGAGCAGGGAACCCTCCCATGCTCTTTGGAAAGCGCTGGGCTGCACCCAGCCGGAGGTGTTTTAATGACTGTTTTGGATCCCTGGGAGCCTCCTCCCACTCAGCCCAAGGTAATTCACCTCCTCCACGGGTGCTGGAGGAGTTGTTGACTGGTGGAGGGCGGCTGGTAGAACAGGTTCTCCGCAGGGAGTTGTCTCCGAAACCCTGGGAGACCTGGATGTCTCGAGCCCCGAGCGCGGGTCTCTGCTCGGAGCCTGGCACGGCAGGAATCGAGGAGGGAGCTGGTTTTGCTGTGGCACTTCTGGGCAGGGCGTCCCTCGCCCCGCGCCGCTCGTAGACAAATTACAGCCTTTCCCCCGTCGAGGTAGATAAGGAACCATGTGATGCAGCGTGGTGTAAACTGGTGGCAGGCAGGGTAAAGGTGTACAGGGAAATAACCTTTGAGGGAGTTCCTCCCTCCCTCCCTCCCTGCTCGGGGGGCAGAGTCTCCGGGCAGCGCTGATCGAGCGGCTCCTCGGCCTCGATGCCGGCTCGAGTTTTGGGGGCTCTCTGAGACTCACGGGAAGCAGGAATGTCTCTGAGCAGGAGGAATTGGTCTGATCTCTCCAGGTAGGTGCTGTGGTTTTAATGCTTCGCCCTCCCCACGGGTGGGAGGCGGGGGGTGAGGGTGGGCTGCTGCAGGGCCAGCTGGACCCAGGGGTGTTGGGGAGGGTGGGAAGAGGGGGCAGCCACTCCAGGGGTGTTGTTTGCAGAGGTGTTGCCAGCCCCATGGAGAGCTCAGCACTGCTGGGGTTTCTTGTGGGTGGGCGAGATCAGAGGCATTTTTCTTTCTGCTGCCTGGGGAAGCTGAGCACTGCATAGGAAAATTACCCTGGAAATGCATTTCACCCTGTGTGGGATATATTTTGGGTCTGATTTGCCTTTCTTTGGGACACAGTCTGGCTGGGCTGTGCCTCCAGGCTTGCTCTGGAGATGACTGGGGGGTTTTCCACTCAGCCCATGCCCTGGGTGTGTGTCCTGGCTCTGCCTGTGCCCGTCTGGTGCTGAGCAAGCCCTGATTCAGTGGCAGCTGCTGAGCCATCCCTGCAGCCTTTCCTAAAGAGGATTCTTGGCTCCAATGGGAGCCAGGTGGGTGAGGTGAGGCTCCTGGGGTGAGTCAGGGGCTCACACGGAGCTGGGGATCACTCCTGACCTCCTGCAGACCCCAGGGCAGCACTGCTGGCCAAGTGCAGGTGGAGTGATGGAGACTCAAACTTAAAAATCTCCCACGAGTCAGAGAAGAAATCGTGGTTTAAGTCGATGTGATGGCTTTGAGACTTTTGAGACCCCGGTAAGAAAGGGGAATCCCAACTGGTTTGGGTTGGAAGGGACCCAAAACTTGTCTTGTTCCACCCCCTGCCATGGGCAGGACACCTTCCACTAGCCCAGGTTTCTCCAAGCCCCATCCAACCTGGCCTTGGACACTTCCAGGGATGGGGCAGCCACATCTCTCTGTGCCAGGGCTTCACCATCCTCACTGTGAAAAACTTCCCTATATCTAATTGAGACCTCCCCCCTGCTCAGAGGTTGCCAGCTCACACCCTGCCCTTTCATGAATGGGATGGATCCAGAGGGCATTCCAGCCCCATCCAAATCCACCTCCTCTGAGCCATGGACCTGCCCAGCCACAAGCCCAGCAGGGTCCTGCAACTTTGGGTTTCACAACCCAGAAGGCAGTTCCTGTGCTCTGGTTACATGAGGCAGCACTGAAACAGCAGAAGTGTCAGAAATCTCAGCACTAATGATTAACAGGAGAGGACAAGGCAGGGACACTTGCCAAACTTTTTAGTCATCTCTTTGAGGTTAAAAAAGGTAAGACAGCGAAAAATAAATCCCCCTTTGAAAGGAGAAGGGAAAGATTGGCGAAGCAAATCCATCTCCTAATGGGTGGATTTCTTAATTAGAAATAACGAGAAGCTGCATGTGGAGGTTACGTGCTGCCTCAGAAAGAACCAAGGAGGGAAAGAGCCAAGGCAGGAAAATCCCAGTTTCATTTTGAAGGAGCCTGTGTGTGGGTAGAAACAAAGGCTGTCACGTGGCCTTTTCCATCCCTGTCTCTCCCGATGCCAAGTGGGACATTAGGGACCACGTGGAGCCCCCTGGGAGTGGTTTTGGATTGCTGGTGGAGTGTGGAGAGTGTTTGGGGGTCTAGGGGGTGTTGGGGGCAGTGGGAGGGAAGGGCATCACCCCTCCCCAGCGTTACAGAATCACAGAATCTGCTGAGCTGGAAGGGACCCACAAGAATCCAACCCTTAGCCCTGCACAGGATCATCCCCAAGAATCACCCCCTGTCCCTGAGAGCGTTGTCCAAACCCTCCTGGAGCTCTGGCAGCCTTGGGGCTGTGCCCACTGCCCTGGGGAGCCTGGTCAGTGCCAACCACCCTCTGGGGGAAGAACCTTTTCCTAAAATCCAACCTGACCCTGTCCTGCCCCAGCTCCAGGCTGTTCCCATTGCCCCCAGCCAGGACCTGTCCCTGTCCCTCCTTGCTCTCCGTTCCGCTCCGCTGGCCCTGCTGAGCTCCACCAGGAAGAACAGAAGCCACAAATAGTTGTGGGGGGGAATGTGGTTTAATTTATGACCCAGCTTTGATTACACAGTAACTTGTAACCACGCTGAGAGTCACTGTGTCCCCAGGCCTGGACCCCACTGACTTCTGCCTTCTTAAAAGTCAAATCCACGGAGCCCCCTGGGCCTGGATGCCACTGGAATGTCAGTGGCAGAGGTGGGATGAGGTTCTGGGATGGACCCTGTGCAGAGAAGGCTCTGCCCCAGCAGGCTGTTGGGGTGCTGGGAGCTCCATGGGGTTCCCTGCATCTGTTTGAAGCTAATTGAGGTGCTGGAGGTGAATGAACACTGCTGTGAAAAGCTCAATCCAGCCAATAAAAATATTTTCCAACACAGTTCATGCACCGGCACAGAGGGTGGGAAGGTTTAGCACAGAGAAAAGACAGGAGAGCTGGTGTTTTCCAGACAACTTTTTGTTCAGGGTGACATTTTATGAAGCCACACGCATTTGACTTGTGCAATATAAAATGTTCAAAGATGGTTACAAACCTTTTCTTTTTGGTACAATCTGTGATTATAAACAATACCCAGTCCAGCCACAGGCAGGGAGGAAGAGGAGTTCCTGCCAGCCCTGTCCCCAGGCAAAGCATCTCAGCACTTGCCTTCAGCATTTGTGCTTTTGCATCTGAGGCTTTTTGCTCTATAAAAATTAAATTGCCATCACCACAACTTGCTCTTGGGCTAAAACCTTCTGCCAGTAGTGGTTGCCCTTCCAGTTCATGTGGTTGAGGTCTGTGTGGTGGCTCTAGGGTCCAGGTCTTGCTGAGTTACAGGTTCAATATCCTTCCTCAGGAAGGTTTGCTTAATGTAGGGATTCCTTCCAATGACTGCTCCATCCAACAGGAGAAATTAGGAGTTGTAAAGTCAAGAGCTTGTGGTGGGAAATGCCTCCATGAGCTGAGTGGAGTGAGAGCACTTTGCTACACTTGGCTCTTGTTGGCCTCCCTCTCCTCCAGCCCCGTGCAGGGCAACTTCTCCCACCCCCTGGGCCTTGCCCAGAGTGTTTTGGTTTCCTTTCTTGTGTGGCACCGGGGCTGCAGGCTCCCCATGCAGGACACAGCCTCACCACCTCCTTATGTTCCATCCCAACCAGCCTGGCCAGGCAGAGGACCCTCGAGGACGAAGAAGAGCAGCAACGAGAGCGCCGGCGAAGGCACCGGAACCTTCTGTCCTCCACATCGACGGATGAAGAGCCTCCCAGCCCTGGGAAAGACCCCAGTCCAACTCCCAGGAGGTGTGTGGGGTCCTGCTGGCATCAGTCTTGCTCCTGGTGCTGGTGGCTCACATCTTGCTACCTTGATTTTCTCAGCCTGGTGGGAGTCTCTCCTGGATGAGGGTGGGCTGAGCTGTGGGAAGAGCTGGAGTCCTTTGGGCAGAAGGATGAGCTCCCCAGGAGGACTGAAGAGGGGGAGATCTCTGGTGGGCTCAGTCCTGGGCCTCAAATGTCCCATGGCACAGGGAGCTGCTGTGCCCTGGTGAGGGCTGGGGCTGAGCTCGGGTGGGTGCTGCCCATGCCCTGGTGGGATCTGCAGGCAAGAGGTTCCCACCCCTTTAGGGCAGGTGAGCAGAGCATCAGAGCCTTTGTGTCCTCCTCTGAACCTTGCAGTGATGTTGTGTGACCTTTGCTGATGTGGGGAGGTGACCCAAGGGCTTTCCAGTGGTGCTCCCAAGGTCCCCAACTGCAGGGAGGTGCTCTGGGACCAGGCTGCCCTTAGACAACATGACCAGAGCTCTGAATTGAGCCTGGAAATGTCCAATTTAGATGTTTTTGGTGCACAGAGACTCATGCTCCAGAGGGGTTTCCCTGTGTTTCACACAGGATGGAGTTGGGGTGCTTGGGTTGGATCCAGGTTGGATGGGGGCCGGGCATATGAACCAGGTGGGGAGGACAATGCCCCTTCCCTGGTGCTGGCACAGGCTGCCCACATGGTGATTGCAATTCAGGAGGAGAGCAATTATTATCCCATCTCCTTCCCAAGCCCTGGAGACTGTGGATACCACTCCATGGCCCTGGCCTGGTGTCCTTCTGTCTCTTCCCAGACATTGGGCCTGTTTGCCTGTGTGGGAAGGAGGGTAAAGAACTGTTTCACAGGTTGTGTTGGGGCTGTGGTTGGACCCTGCCAGACCAGACTGACTTCCAACCAACCCTTCATGCTTAAACATACTGGAATTTTTTTCCCAGTCCAGTGACTGGGACACCCTTCTCATCCATCAGCAGCCCCAGCACAGTGCCCTGAGCCCACACCTCCTTGGCACAGGACTTGGTGGCTGCTGGTGTCCTGGGATGAGGCTGCAGAAATGCTTCATCTCTGACACAAAGAGAAAAAAGAAAAAAAAGGCTTTTAATCCAATCTTGTCCTTGGAGAGCCCGGCTGAGGTGCTGGGGATGAGTGTGGCTGCAAGACCTGCTCTGACTGAGGGGACTTTTCTGTCCCCCCCTCAGAGCATGAAAGCCATCTCTCTGGCTCTGAGCTGCTGAGGTTTTCTTCCCAATTTTGTCTCTGTCTCCAGACCTCAATCCCTGGTGAAACCAGTGTCTCCAGAGGACGGAGAGGAGCGGAAGCTCTCGGAGGCGCTGAAGACGCAGCAGGGGAGACGGACAAGGTGCCTGCCACCTGTCTCTGAAAAACTGAAGCAGGAGAAAGAGCAGAAGGAGCCAGGGCTGGGAGAAAGCCACACAGAGGCAGGGACACAGCCACGGGTGAGGCAGGAGAGCGTCTGGGTGGGAGAGCGGGATCAGGATGCAGCCAAGGGCAGAGGGGAGCCAGCAGGAGATCAGCACCCGCAGCCTGGCCCTGAGAGGAAGGCAGTGGTGAGGGGACAGCTCCAGGACAAAGAAGAACAAGGTGTGGGGACTCCTCGGGGGGAGCAGAGGAAGGAGCTGAGGGAGCTGCAGCAGCAGGCACCGCTGGAAGTGGGGGGCTGCCGGCTCCGGGAGGTGAAGATCCTGACCAGGCAGGGAACCCGCAGCACAGAGGAGAAAACAACCTCGGTGGTGACCTCGCCTCCAGAGCAGCAGGTGAGCAGGAATGGACACAGCACCAAGCCTTGGGGTGTGGGGTCTTGGCTGCTGGAAGGACGGCAGAGAGAGGGAGAGCCCAAAAGTACCAGGAGGGAAACGGGACCTGAGGGATTTGGGGGAAGGTTTTTCTGAGAGCTGCAAACCACGAGGTGTGGACAGGGTCCCATCACCTCCTGCCCTCCCTTGCCTCACTGTTCTGATCAACTTCTCCAGCAAGGCCCTACTGACATCATGGTTTCACTGAAGGGTTGTTTGGGGCTTTGCATATCCAAGTGAGGCAGCCCAAGCCTGGAGGATTTAAATCTCAAACTCCTGCCTCCAAACCAGTTCCCACCGTGGCTGTTCCCTGCACCTCAGCCTTCTCTGCAGACTCTGCAGGGACGTATCTGATGCCTGTTTTGTCCTCAGCAGCCATCCAGGAATCGCTCAAAGCAGGTTATACAACTGTCTCCCACACAAGATGAACCTGCAGAAAAGCCAGACCCTTCTCCAACTCATGCCACCTACAGCAGCTCCATCAGACGAACCAGCCCAAGAACTGTCTCCTTTCGGGTAAGAGCTGAAGCAACAGGCTTGAGAACCTCCTTGAAGCAGTGGAGGGTGGGAGGGAGGGAGGGAGGAAGGGTCACTTTGCCCTCTGGATTGTGTTGGCAGAGCCCGTTCCCAAAAGTGTGTTTAAAATCCACCCTTGGGCTGGACACTGCAGTTCTGCTTCAGTCTTCCCTTCATTTCCCTTCTCTGTGTCTGACCAAAGGCCTGTGATGATGGACATGCCCATGTTCTTATGCTTTGTGCTGGCCAGGAAATTTATGGGAAGTGATGAGAAAACAGGGAGCTCGTTGTCCTGAGAATTTCCAGATTCACAGGAATTCCCATCCACTTTCCAACCTTTCCAGTCTTATCTGAAAACATAGGATAAAAAATAAAACCCATCTCATTCCTCTGAGAATATATTCTATTTCAACCCTCCAAAAAAATCTGTGGGATAAAGTGGTTGGAGAGGCTGGGAAAGCCAAGAACTATTGAGACCCTCCCTGCTGTGGATCAGGGCTGTCTGGTTGTGCTTAACTGGCTTTCATGTGGCTTTATTGGGAATAAAACTGTTACCACTACAAAGCATCTTTAGTCTGGGGAGCTTTGAGATAAGAGATAAGCTCTGGTGTGGGTGCAAATGGAGCTTGCTTGGAACTGGGGGAGGTGGCAGAGATAGTTTGTCCCATGGTTATCTCTGATAACCAAGGCTGACTCTGGTATCTCCTCTCCTTGTGTCTTCCAGATCATCTCAAGAAAGCAGAAAGAAGAAAGCCAAAGCCCTCTCACCAGGAGGTCAGCACCTCTCTCCATGTTCCTTTGGTCTTGCTGGGCAGGAATTGTCCTCCTTTGTTTTCCAAGGGAGGAGAGAGGAGGTGATGGGACGTGGGAGTTACTGAGTGCCCTGGCACAGGTCTGCTGGACATTGGTCCCTGGGGTGCCAGGCTGACCAGGCAGAGGACAGGACAATGTCCAGTGTGCAGCTTGCATCTGTACAAGATCATGGAATCACAGACTGGTTTAGGTGGAAGGGACCTTAAAGATCTAGTTTCAGTCCCCTGCCATGGTAGGGACATCTTGCACTAGCCCAGGTTTCTCCAGGTTCCCTCCAGCAAGGCCCTGCTGTCTCCTGGGTGCTGTAGTTTCATGTCATTGCTCATGTGTGCACAGGAGGGGTTGTGTTGAGTGGTGCAGCACCACAACAGGGTCCCATCTGTGGGGATATCAAAACACCCCATGCAGGTCCATGAGAAGCATGACCTGGCTTTGGTGGACAGACCAAGGCATCTTCTACATCTCCAGGTGGCCAGGTGGCTTAAAAACTCGAGGAACCAAGTGCCCAGGTGTGAACACAGGGAGCTGACAGGATGCCCTCTCCTGAATTCAGGGCAGGGGAGAGGGTTTATGGACACCTGGGCTTGCTCCTGTGCTGTAGCAAAGCCATGCATGTATCGGGGAGGATGCAGTTCAGAGCTGGCAGTGCTGAAGACAGGGCAAGATGAGGAGCTCAGAGATGCATTTCAATGTTCAGTGTGGCCCAAATAAGACAGGAGACCCAGAGACCTTGGCCACCAGCAGGGAATGAGCTGCCTGGGTTCACCTGGCAGATGGATGCACGAGTGCCTGGGTGGGATGGGGTCTTCTCCTGCCACGTGCAGTCCCCCAGGACCATGAGCTGAGTCCAGGAGATCCTGAGGGGGCTGTTCCACTTTTCTCTCTTCTTCACCAGTGCGAGTCTGAGGATCCCAGGCAGCAGCAGCACCATTGGGGAGAAGCTGGAAAAGTACAACTCAGCTGTGCAGGTACCAAAACCACTGGGCACTGCCAGGCTGGGGTGGGAGTGATGTGTGGGAAGAGGGAGAGAACGGGGCCTGCAGCCAAGTGAGGAGGGGAGGGACTGAGCTACACTGAACACCAGAGCTAATGGGCTTGGAGAAGATGGTCCCAGGCAGAAAAAGGGATTGGCCTCAGGGTTTTAGAGGCAGAGTGGTTGGAACTGATAGAACCACAGAATGGTTTGAGTGGGAAGGGACCTTAAGGATCATCTCATTCCAACACCCTGCCGTGGGCAGGGACACCTCCCACTAGACCAGGCTGCTTCTTGTCTTGGGAAGGGTCTGCCCAGTCCTGCTGGGAGGAGGCAGTGGGGCAAGTCTGTGAGCTGGTGCTGGGCAGGGAGGGAGCTCCAAGGGGCTCAGGGTGGGAGCCAGAAGCAGGACGTGTCTTTTCACCCCCTGGGGCTCAGCACGGCCCCGCTGACGCCCTTCTCTCCTCCCCAGCGCTCGGAGGGGGTGAAATCCTCTGTGTCTGTGCAGAAGAGCCGCCTGCTGCCCTCGGAGGGGGTGGCCAGCAAGCGCAGCTTCTTCGAGGCGAGCGCTCCCGGCAAGGCGGAGCCTCTGACCCTCAGGAAGGTAAGGGTGGCACCTGGCCCGAGCCAGGACCTCCCAGCAGCGCCCTGTGCCAGGGTTTTTGGGCAAATCTTCCTCTTTACCCACCAAGGCACAGCCTGGCAGGGACGCTGTTCAGTGGGTGCCTGGTGAGTGGTGCCAGGCAGGGCTGGGCTTGGGCTCTGAAACTCCTCCGTCAGTGTGTGGGTTCCTGCCCATGTGCTGGCATTTGAGGAGCTGGGATGGAGCCAGCGTGTGGGCTGGTCTTTGCTCAGTCTCCCCGTGCCCTGGGGACTGTCCAGGGTTATGTTTGTGCAGTGGGAGAGCTGGTACTGTAACCCCTGTGTCCCTTTCCGTGCCACAGGACAACCTGAAGATTCCAGGGTCAGTGACATCTCGCATTAATCTGTGGATCAGCCGAGCTCAGGAGCCTGCCAAGGAGGACAATAGGGCAGGGACACCTTGTGCCAAGTCCTGGGGTGAGAGCCCTGAGGCCTGGCAGCCTGGCAGGACAAGCTCCTGCATCTGGGGTGGTGGGGCTTGAAGGGCTGATGAAGCCTTGGCTGAACCTATTAAAGGGTTTGAGAGGAGTTTAGCCAGGTTTGGAGGTCTGAGTGCTGCAAGGCCACAATGATGAGATATTGAGGCTCTAATTGTTGCTGTGCCCTGGTCCCAAGCCCAAAATGCCTGAGACAGCTGATTCCAGCCTTTGGTGAGGTGAGGAGGGAGCAGCTGGGTGTGCATCCCAGGACATGTAGGGGTAGCTGACCCTGTCACCTGTGAGAGAGATCACCCCAGCATGATCCCATCTCTACCAGTGTCTGGAGGATTAGCTCTGATCCAGGGGGCACTGGGAGTTGAGCTGTGTGCTCTGTTCTTCTGCCCTGGGCTCTGAGGGACCTGGACACCTGTGTGTGCTCTGAGAGTCCTGATGCATGATCTGATGTGTGATCTGGGGTCATCTGCACCCCCATGTGTATCCCAGTCCCCCAAAATAGGGTGTCTTGTACCTGTGAGGGCTCAGTGCCCAGCTGAGGGGCCTCAGAGATCATCACTTTGCCCCTCTGGCTGCTCCATGGATATGGGTGCACCAGAGACAGGCAGGAGAGCCTTTGGCCTCAGGGTGGTTTTAGTGTCCTTGGAAAGGCTCAGCAAGCCCTGGGCAGGTATCACTGCTGGCAGCAATGAGGTGTTTGGCCACTGCTCACAGCAGAGTCTCCTGCAGCCACTGGGGTACAGGACCAGGAGGGGCAGCTCCAGCCCAGCCCCAGAGCCAGGGAAGACAAGCCTGGACACCCCCAGTGCTGAGCTGCAGAGATCAGCTCTGCCCAAACGTGTCTGTACCGGGTGGCTGTGCTGGCTCGGTGTCTGCCAGGAAAGGGTTTGCTCCTGGGGTCACTCCTGGGCAAAGCTTGCAGCTCCTGGATCAGTTTTCCTGTAAAAACACCTCCTTCCTCTCTGTGGGCTGGAACTGCACTTGGTTTTGGGGGTCTACCAACATCTCAGAGCTGGCTGGTTTTAGCTGAGCAGTGTGTGCTTCAAGGTTTGGCTGAAGTCAGACCAAGGCAACGCTGCACCTGGTGCAAGGAGAAAACCTTCCTGTGGCACTTATGACTCTCCTGTTTGCAGGAAATCAGGAAAATCAACAGCCTGCCAAAGCGTGATGTCTGGATAAAGCAGCCTGGAGACTCCCCTGGGGACACCAAGGTAGACACAGAACTGCTCTGGTGCATCCTCTGAGCCAGGGGCAGAGCCAGGCCCTGCCTGCTGCTGCATCACCCGTAGGGCAGGAAAAACACAGGCTGTGGGGGGAGAGAGGGAACACCAGGGTCATCAGGACCCCAGGACTTGGGGGAGTCAGCAGGAGGAGACAACTGGAGGCATCTGTAAGGGTAGAGCAGGAGCCTGGTCTGGGAGAAGAAGGGAAGTGGAATGTGGGAGGATATAGGGGATGCCTGCCTGCCCCATCCCCTCTCAGGTCCTGGTTAAAGCAGCTGCCTTTGGGGGCTTTGCAGCCTCAGGCTCAGCCTCACTGGTTCTCACTTTCTTTTCCAGTTGCAATAATACCAGTTGTAATATCAGATGATCTGGGAAAAACTGGTTTGCTCTGAAGAACAAAGCCCAGCCCTGCCCAACCATCCAACAGCTCACTGCCATGAGTCCCCTGTGCCACATGGACCACCGGGGTCCTCTGCTTGTGGGATGGGAAGGAAGAAGGCTGGAGGAGTCTCCCTGTGCTCCCAGTCCTCCCTCACTGCCTGTTTGGGGTTGTCCACGCCTGGAGGCTCTTTGCAATGCTGGAGGCAAACTCTTGTCTGGTTTTCCCACAACACTTTGGTGTTCTGCTCCTGATCTCTGCCTGTGCCCCATAACTGCCCTTGCAAAGGGGATGTGCCCACATGTGTCCCTTGCAGATGGGAGGTGCCAGTTGGGCAAGAAGCTGCCTGGGCAAGGGAGTTTCAGCTGCACATCCACGGACATGTCCATCCCTTCTGCCTGGCCCGTGTGGGGTGAGGTGGGGCAGGCAGATGTCCCACCCCCCTCCCGGGATGTCACTGCCAGAGGGACCCAGCCAAAGGCAAATGGTGTTTGCAAAGTCACACAAGTGCTGGTGTAGCTCAGAGATGCCTCATGGAAGAAGGGTGGCCCTGGTGCCTCCCTCCTGCACTTTTGCAGCTGAACCAGAGACTTGTCCTTCTCCCAACCTCCCCTACAGGCAGTGACCCCTCTCATTTAGTGATGCAGGGAGGGTGGGCTGGCCCTGGCCCTGGCCTTGGCCCTGTTTTGGGGGTTGCATGGGGCTGAGCACCCTGTGCTGGGCCCCATTTCCCTCTCGCCCTCCCAGCTGAGCCCTTTGCCCAGAGCTGTGCAGGCCCTGATCCTGCTCTGGGAGCCCACCCAGCAGGGATGCAGGATGCTCTCTCAAGGCTGGCTTTAGGGTGCTCTGGGCAAAGGGCTCAAATCCTTGTGCCAGGGCCATTCTGTGGGCTTGGTCTGTGCCTTGAGCAACCACTGCGGTGACAAATCTGGTGTGGGACTCTGCTGCTGCCCCTGGACCTGAGCTTGCTTGTTGGGCTTTGGAAAGGACTTGGTTTTCTCTGCGCATTTTTTTTTTTTTCTAATAAAAGTTGCTCTTTCTAAAATACTCCTGGTCACCTGAACTCCTGGGCTGGGATGGAGAATTGTTCACTTCCTTTCTCCTGACAAGGGAAAAACCTGAAATGAAAGTGTCCTGAGAGGGTGAAAGCAGCCTGAGAGTCTTCCCTTCTCATTAGAGCATCTCGAGCTCGGGGCAGGGGCTGTGAGTGAGCCGGGGGTGCCAGGGAGGGTCTGCTGCTCCACTTGTGGCAGCGCTGCCTTATCAGCATCCCCGACCCTGGGTGACAGCTGGGCTGGCTCGTGTCAGCCCCTCGGGCACTCACGTATCTCGGTCCGGAGGGTTTAAAATAGCAAATCTCTGAGGCCACACAATAGCTTGGGCTTATATGGGCTCCTGGGGAGGAAGGGGGAGCGGCGGAGGGGGCCGGGGCCGCGGCTGCCGAAATAGCAGCTCACAAGTGTTGCATTCCTCGCTGGGCGCCGGGCACATTCCTGCCGGCGCTGCCCGCCCCGGGGTGGGCGCTGGAGCCCCCTTAAAGCCTCCTGCCCCCCAAGAGCGTTTCCCAGACACCTGCCGGCTTCCCCTCGGCTCCCTGGGACCTCCCGCGGCACAGGTAAGGCTGGGGCAGCCCGCTCCTGCTGCAGATGCTCAGGGGAAGGCAGCGCTTACGGACCCAGAAATCATTCGGCTCAGGGTTCACGGTCCCCCCTGTCAGCCCCTTGCTCTGTGTGTGTTTTTGCCATGAATGTATTCCCATGGATAAAGCACCAGGACCATCTCCAGCCCTCTGTATTTGCAGTTTGTCCAATGCCTTTTGAACCACCCTGGTGTGTGCCGAGGTGGCCAAGATAGATTTTGGCTGCCCTGGTTCTGGGGGAATCTCATGGATCCTTGATCCCTGTGTCTCTGGAGGGAACAGAAGGGCTCTGATGCCTGTGGAGCCTGGTCCTGGCTTGCTGGCAGCCCCTGGGGTGGGTGGGATAGGAGTGGATGCTCCTGGGCATGGTCTGACCCTGCCAGGCAGGACTGGAGCAGTGACATGACCCACACTGGAGCAAACGGTGGGAGATGGGAGCTCCATGTCTGGGCAGCCTGGGGGAAGGCAGAGACTGTGAACCACGGATTAACTCAGCCCCACAGGTGTGAGCAGCCAGCCCTGAGCTGAAGGACAGGGTGATTTTAAGCAGTGGGAGGAATATCTGGATTGTTTAATGCACAGCAAATGATGGGAGATTTTTTGCAGTCAATAATATGTGCAATGTTTTCTCTTTAACTCTGTGCTATATCTGCTGGTTGTCCTAATTCTATCAAAACAGAATTTCAAGGTTTAATGGAAAGGTTTACCTGTTTCTGTGCAGAGGATGGATATATACTCCCTAGAGCCACTTTTTTCTTGTGTACCCCCTGAAGAGTCCTGGGTTTGGTGCTGTTCCCTCTGCTCTGTGGGATCTAGTGATGTATGAGAGAGGAGGGGAATGGAAATGTAGGAAATAAACTTTCACATGTTTGCACTGTCATGGCCAGAAGGGGCCCTCCAGTCCTGTGTCATGGGAGGATGACATGAAGCCTCCTGCTTAGAGGCCACATAAGAGATTTGGCCAAGCCTGGGGTTTCAGAACCACTCTGGGCCTGGGGGAAAAACAGGGCCAGAAACTGATATTTGAGGGGAAGTGGAAATTGAGGGGACGGTGCTGGAGGGGGTGCTGAGGGCCAAGCCCCACATCCATCAGAAGAAAGAGAACAGCAACAGCAGAAGCAGGAGGTGACCCCGAGGCAGACGGGGCCGAGTTGTGACTTCGTGTGTCTCCAAAAGCCCCTTGTGAGTCATTGCCCAGCAGTGAGATCTGACAAGCCCTGGAGCTGTGGGTGTGCCCAGACACCCCTCCTGTAATGCCTTTCCCATGCCTGGGGATTCCAGCTCTGGATTCAGCATCTTGAATAAGCAATCCTGAAGCCTGTCCTACCCATCCTGGGTAATAAATGCTCAACAGATGTAGCCGGGACCAGTTGTTCCCAGGCTCTGGGCAGCAGGAGAAGTGAAGTGTTGCTGCTCTGGGAACAGGTGGTTTAGCACATGGAAGTTATTTCTAGAGCTGCCTTGCGTTGTCCTGAGGCATCTCAGCTCTGCTGAGGTCTGGCACGATGAGGAGCAGTGCACAGGCTGGGCAGGGGATGGGGCTGATGCTCTGGGCTGCTCCAGGATGCCCAAGGATGGGGCTGGTCAGTGCAGACCTCCCAGTGGAATGTTGGGTGAAGGTTAGATGAGGTGGGACAATGAGCAAAGTCCTCCTGACCACAGCTGGGAGGGAGACAGATGTGCTGGGAACCTGAGCATGGCCATTGCTGCAGAGTTTTTAGCCCTGTTGCTAAACCAGGCTGTAAATTATCCCATTTAGCTGACTCCAGGCTCAGGGCCAGCACAAAGAGAGAAATGCTCCTGCTGAGCCCAGGTTGCCTCTTTCCAGAGCACTTGGAGGGCTGGGCTGGGAGATCTCCCTGAGGACTTGTGCTGTGCCTTGTGCAGGGCTGTAAATCCAAGATAACGAGTTGTCTCTGAGCTAAGAATAGTCAGGAAGCAAAACAAGCTGATCATTAGAGTGGGGTGATTTTCCTGCCCCCTGAGGGGGCTGAGGAGAGGAGAGCTGTGCCCTGGACATGGCTCCTGACAGAGTTATCAGTGCTACATGAGGCTGTGTCTAATCTCCTGCCTCCTATTTGAGGTGAGCTGTGATCCTGGGACAGCAGGGGAGGGGGGAGCCTTATCTCTGCTAAGATAACACTGTCACAGCCCAGCTGGGCACAGTTTGAAGCTCCAAGTCCTTTGGAGAGGCACAACATCTCTGTGCCCATGTCCTGGCACTGGAGCACGGGCTGTGCTTGTCCTTATCTCAGCTCCTAACCCTCACTTTTTCCAATCTGCCTTGAACTCTGCCAGATAACCAGGCATGTCGGACACTGAAGAGGTCACTGAAGAATATGAGCAGTAAGTGGTGTGTTTTTAAACCCACTTTCTTCCCCCTGCTCCCACTTTCCCAGAGTTGCAGTGTTGCTCAGAGGTGCCATTCAGAGGGCACTGGCTCTTGTCCTTACCCCAGCACCCAGCACAAAACCCCCCAGACCTGTGCCTGCCTGCACCACCAGTGCCCCAGCAGTGAGGAGTTCTGTGTTAGGAGCTGTATCCACACCCATGGATGGGCCAAGGGATGGTTCACATATTAAAAAGGCTTCAGTGTAAATCAGTGAGATAGAGCTGGGAAAACCTGATGCCACCACTCCGTTGCTGATGGGGTCCTGCTGCCACACCCAGACCATCAACCCCCAAGGCCCAGATTTGAGAGGTGAATTTTGGATGGTGAGGGTTCCTGGGCCATGAGGCGCGTTCTGGAGAGATGGGGCTCAACATCTGCATGTCCCAGTTATAGGGATCAGTGTGAACACAGCTCCTGCTTCTCATCCACCACCCGAAAAAGCAGATTTGCATCCTTCTCTTGTGCTTCAATGCCAAGACAAACTCACATGGGCACACCTGAGGGACAGGCTGTGCACCTTCCCCACGGTCAGAGAAGGACTTTGGGGCAAAGGTGGGATGTGAGATGACTGTTTCTGGGATCACAGGCCATGGCCACTCAATCTTCTCAAGCTGCAAACTGGTGGTGTGCTCTGACCACTGTCAAAGTGTCAGTGGAGCCCTTCAGCTCCTGCTGTCCACAGCCTGCAGAGTGACCTGGACCTTGTCCCTGTCCCCACTGCCACCTAAAAGCCACCCACACAGCAGTCTTTGCCCATTGCTATGAGAAAGGGGAGGCATCCTTGAGGAAATTCCAGGTTCCCCTCCCGATGGACACACGTGTCCTGTTACAGCAGATGGGAGTAACTCCAGATATTTGTGTTGTGCTTTGCAGGGAGCAGGAAGGTAAGAGGATGTGGAGCATCTGCAGCTGCACCTGGAGCACCTGCAGCTGCCCTGAGGCCAAAAAATGATCAGAGAAACTTCAATAACCTGCATCTTCTTTCCTCTCTCTCTCTCCTGTGCCTGTGTGTGCTCTGTGAAGAGGAGTACGTGGAAGAAGGTAGGTGTTTACCTGCAAGGACCAAGAGACAAGTGCTGTGGGTTCAGTGTTTTCCTTTGGGGGCTGTGGGGGTCAACTCCTTGGCTGCAATGGCCAAATCATGCCCAGGAAAGGCATGTTTGAGATTTCTTCACCTGAAACATCAGTAGGACCAAAACCAGACGGAATTTTCCCAGGATCTCTTTTGTCAGAGAGAACCCTTGACTCAAAACAGGGGTGGGAATGCTGGACACGGGTGTTGGCAGAGGTGTGAGCCCAGTGACCCAACGGGAGCTGGAAGTTCAGCTGGATGTGTGTTAGTGATGCTCAGGCACAAACCTCTGCCTCAGCCTGATGAAGACACAAACCCTCCTGTGCACGGAGCTGGGGCACAGCTGAGCTGGGCTTTTGGGCTGGGCTGGGGAGCTGGGCTTTGCTGAGCCTCTTGCTGCTTCAGGGCACTGCCAGGCAAAACATCCTGAGCTTTAAGAGCAAAGAGAGGCACAGAGGGGAAACCACTGCAGTGTTTGAGTCCTTGTCTCGTGCACGCCAGAGCTCTGCAGCTTCATGGCCTCCAACTAACTCTGCGCTTATTCCTTTCCCTTCTCCCTGGCCCAGAAGAGGAAGAATGGATAGAGGAAGAAGACGGTAGTTATTGCACCTTTCTTGATTTCATCTCTCCACTGCTGCTGTGAATATGTCGTGGGTCATGTGTCTTTTGCCTCTCCCTGGCTGGGAAATGGTTTTCTTTCATTCTTTCATTTTCTTTCATTCTTCCACTTCTCTCTCTTGCTCCCTGCACTCCCCTCTCCTGCCCTGCTGTGCTGTGTGTGGATCTGCTCCTGCATCTGTGGCTTCTCTCTTACAAATTCACTCATGGTTTGCTACCTTTACCTTTATCTTCTTTCTCTTTCGTTCTGTCTTGCTGTGGGACCACAAGTCTTCCCAAGACCTGCGGGCCCCAGCATTGCTCTGACTCCAGTGGAAGACTCTTGTGGGGACACTGCTCCCTCCAGTGGAAAAATGCTCCAGCAGTGTCACAAATAAGATTGTGAAGGTGCCTAAGGCACGTTCTCTAGTGCCAGGCAGTCCTGGGCTTCGCTGGCTAAAGGAGAGTGACAGAAATCACTCCCCCCTTCTGGGTGTAAGGGAATGACAGCGTGTGAGGGAAGGAGGGACAAGCCAGGAAGTGGCTACAAAGCCTTTAATTTCATTAATTTTTTTTTTCTCCCTTCCTGAGGACAGAGAAACCCTTGGGTAAAGGTTACAGTGAAAGCTTCTGCTTTCTGAACCTCTGTTTCTCTCTCCTGTGGCTCTGTCTCCTCTGCTCTCTGTCAGTCGGCTCCATGCCAGAGTTGTCCCGAAACCAGGATGTGCAGGGAGCCAGAGGGAATGGTGCTGTTGGACTCAGGAGGTGCTGGGAGCCAGAGGGAACGGTGCTGGGGGAC
>VYXB01009841.1:135771-172553 GCA_013397135.1 Pachyramphus minor | reverse complement strand
GGATGTCTGGGGCTTGCAGCCCAGACAAGAGGGTGATGGCACAGATGGAGATGGGCTGTGACACCCCTCTGGGGACATGGCTCCATGGCTCTGCTGGGCCACCACAGCCAGGCTGTGGCTGGTGGCAGCAGCCATCAGAGGGAGCCAGGCTCACACACATGGGACATGTGTGTCCCAAGGCAGCCAGGCTCACATGGGTGGGACACCCATGTCCTGAGGGACCCACTCTCACATGGGTGTGACCTGCATGTCCCCACATGCACAGACCTCCACCGTGGCTCTGGTCCACGTGTGGCACCGGCATCACCACCTGGGTAACACATTCCCACCTGGACAAGGAGCCTCCAGAGCAGGGGAGGTGTTGGCATCACTGCCCCATCCCCAACACTGAGCTCCCTGGGAGCCCTGTCCCTCTCCTGCACTGGCTTTTCCCACAGGGATAAGGCCAAGGAGCTATGGCAAAATATCCGTGACCTGGAGGCTGAGAAATTTGACCTGCAGGAGAAGTTCAAGCGGCAGAAATACGAGGTGAGCCACCAGGTCCTCTGTAATTTGTTCACCCTCCATGTTCCTGGCTGCTCCTCCTGCTCCCCAGCTGGAGACAAGGTGGGTTGCCCAACTGGCCTCCCAGCTCCTGCTTGGCACTGCAAGAGGCTTCCAGCTCTGCTGCACAGCACAGCCCTGTTCAAGGCCAGGTTGGATGGGGCTTGGAGCAACCTGATCTAGTAGAAGATGTCCCAGCCCATGGCAGGGGGTGGGATGAGATGAGCTTTAAGGTCCCTTCCAACCCAAACCATTCTGGGACTCGGTTATTCTAAACCCCACACAAGAGCTGCTGGGAAGAAGAGAGGAGTGATGCATCTTCAGCCAGACCCTTGTCCCCAGCCAGGTGTGGGGCATCTTCACCATCCACCTGCATCTTTTCTTACAGATCAATGTCCTCCGAAACCGTGTCAGTGACCACCAGAAAGTGTAAGTCCCTGGGCAGGCTGCACCTCCCTTCTCAACATCTCCTGTCCTTCCAGCTCCAGCTCCCTGCTGTCCTGGCCCCAGTTCCCTCTCTCTGTATCTCCCCACTCTCTTGCACCCTTGCTGAGCCTCCTCTTCTTCCTCCCACCGCTGCCTCTGGTCCCACTGGTGCCTGGTGTTCACGGACCTGCAGGTCTGGCCCAGAGATCTCAGTCTCTGCTCTTCTGCTCCCACTGACAGACCCTCATGACTTCCCACCTCCAGCAGCTTCCCCCTGTCCCAGAGCCCCTGGCTGGGGATGGACCCTGGGGACACCCCACCTCTGCATGGGGAGCTTTGTGTCCTGTGAGGTCCTTCCAGCTTCCAGCAACCCCCATCCCTGCAAGGGCTCTGCTGAGCATCCCAGGAAAGTGCTGGAGGTCCCAGCTTGTCCAGGAGGGGAAATCCCATGGGCTGTGGGAGCTGTGCAGCCCTACAAGGGCAGGGGAGCCTGTCCCCATGGCCATATGTTCCCTGCATATGACTGAGGGACCCTCTGTAGGGGGGATGTTTAACCCCCACTCTCAGGAGCACCACGCTGCTCTCACAAACCCACCCCAACCCTTCTGTCTCACCTGGGAGATGCTGAGCCCACCCCGTGTCAGGTGCAGCACCTCCCACCCACTTACAGCAGCTCTCTCTTCTCTCCTGCCCCAATGTGACGTGTTCCTGCAGCAAAGGGTGAGTACAGGGGTTTCTGGGTGCTGTGTGTCTCCCACCGCACGTGTGCTGCATGGACACGGGGGCACCAGGGAAGCAGCAGGGCTGAGGGACAAGGCAGTGCCAAGGGTTGGCAGCCAAAGCCAGAAATGCCCTTCACTTTCCACCCAAGCCTCCTCCTCCTCCTGACTTGTGCCCAAATCAGTGCCTGTCCCCCTGAGCTGGTTCAGGAGAGCGTTGTGGTGGGTCCTGAAGGATTCTGCAAACGTTTTTATCCCTCTGCAGCCGGAGATCCAACTTGTCAATTCTTCTCCTAAGGAACCTTAGATGGGGAGAAACGTGGAAAGGGAATTGGGGCTCCTTAGAAACGCCTGGCAAATGCATGAGCTTGTTCCTACAGAGCCCCAAAACACTTGACTCAGGTCCCAGGGTTTTACCTGGGGGCACTGAAGGCCTTCACCCCCACGGGGCAGTGAGTGCCAGTCAGAGATATCTCGTTCCTTTGCAGGACCACTGACAGCACCCACCTCACCCCTCCTGTCAGGATCACTAATGCCTTTCTGCTCCTGCTTTTCTGCTTCTCTTCCAGGTCAAAGGGTGCCCGTGGGAAGACCATGGTGGGCGGCAGGTGGAAGTAGCTGACTCAGGAGGCACAGGAGGCTGAGCCACGGGGAGGGGCGTTGCCTTTGGGCTGCACCGTGTGCCCACCTGCCCTCCCACTGCATGAGGCCCTGGCTGCAGGCACAGGGCAGGCTGGGGGAGCAGATGCTTCTCCAGGTGCCGTTTCTCATCTCCACACCCCCAGCTGGTGTTGTGTCTGTAAATAAAGAGAGCAAAGAGGGGGTGAGGGTGTTGTCTCTATCCTGACGCTCTGAGCCCAGAGGGAACAGGCACAGGGCAGTCTCAGCAGAGCTCAGCAGAACCAGCACGGTTGCACACCTGCTCCAACCACCCAGGACCTCCTGAATAACGTTTCCACAGAATATTCCGGGTTGGAAGGGACCCACAAGTCCAGCTCCTAAGTGAATGGCCCATGGGGGGATCAAATCCACAATCCTGGAGTTATCAGCACCGTGCTCCAACCAACCAAAGCCCATCATGTCCTTGTGCCTCACAGCATCTCACACCTGCAGTCCTTGGGAGGTTTTGTAACAGACCTCAGTGGTCTGACCTGCTTTTCCTGCTGCACTTTGGGGCAATCCTTTTTAGGGCCACTTTAGTTCCTGCTTTTGTCGTACCCGTGCTCCTCTCCGGTCATCTCTCTCTCCCACAGTGCCCTGTGGGGGCACTGCTTCCAAGTCTTTTGGTCCATGGAATAGTCACAAACTCACCCTCCAGGCCATTCTTATTCCTATTTCCACCACTTGTTACAGGGCCCAGAGCAGCTGGGTTTGCCTCCTCTGCATGTTTCTGACAACATCCAATGAGGCCTTGAGATAAGTCAGTGTGGAGAGGCCATTTATCTGTGCCTTAGGGATGTAGATCTCTTCCATCTGGCTGTGGGCATCTCTGCAGCACGTTCACATGTGCAGTGCCCGCAGTGGCACATCAGCTGGATAGTCCCGAGTGTTCCTGCTGGATCTGGACCTGGACTGTCAGCCAGCTGAACTCACCAGCCTTGCCTGCCCGTTTCACAGGGCAAACTGGCCCATGGTGTTGATTAACAGCACCCATGAAGCATTTCCCAGAGCAGTGAGGAAGGGAGGAATGCACAAGGTGGTGGATCTTCAAAGGCTTCTTTGTCCCTCAGCATGATATTTTGTCTCCCCCTTTGCTGGGGCTGCCTGTCCTCCCCTTCCCCTCCCTGGTGGTGTTGGGGTATCCTGCAGGTTGAGCTCCTGTTCAGGATGATTTATTTTCCTAATTCAACACAAGCAGCAGGTTTTGGGGAACAAGGCTCTGGGAAGCCTCACACTCTGAGGCAACAAGTGGAGGACAACCAGCTGCCTTCCCCCAATTCCTCAAAAATGGGGTGTGAAGGGCTGAACGTGACCCCTTACTGGGACAAAAGGGGAGAACTGGGGAGGGTGGCAGTGCTGGGACATGAAACGTCCGGAGGGTGGCTGAGTGATGGTCCAGCAAGTGACATTTCCACCCTGCCTGGCACACGGCAGCAGGAGAGAGGAGCCCTCGGGACAGACAGCGGTGCCTGGTTTGGAAAGAAAACATCTCGTTTTCCCAGGCTCGGAAGGTCCATTCCCCAAACTTTTCCGGCAGGTAAAGGCTGGTGCCGGTGCCCGGTGCCGCACAGCAGCCGCTCTGCCCGTCCCTGCGGGGCTGGCAGCGCCCAGGGCGGGGGTACCCGGGCACTCCCTGCTTTCCCACAGCGCTGCCTGTCTCGGCAGCTCCTGGCCCGTCTCCAGCCCTGCTCCCTGCGCGCCGGGGCCGAAACCTGCGCGCTCCCTCCACGCCCGGCAGCTCCGTGGCTCGGCCGTGCCAGCGCGGCTGAGTCAGCGCTGCGCCCCTTCCCTCCCGTGGGCACGGCTGAGTGTGGGCAGCGATCCTCCGGGACGTGGCAGAGCACGCTGGGGGCTTCCCCGTGGGCTTCCTGGAGTATTGTGTTCAGTTCTGGGCCCCTCAGTTCAAGAAAGACATTGAGGTGCTGGAGCGGGTCCAGAGAAGAGCAACCAGGCTGGTGAAGGGACTTGAACACAAGTCCTATGAGGAGAGGCTGAGGGAGCTGGGGGTGTTTAGCTTNCTTCCAGGCGTTGCGTGGGCTGTGGGAGGGTGGCAGCGGTGCAGGGAGTTGGTGCCAGGGATCGCTGGAGCGTGGCTCGGCTGCTGGGTGCTGGGTGCTGGGGAGCAGCTCTGCTCTGTCACCCCCTCCTCGGGGGCTGCAGCTTTCTCCCGAGGGGCAGCACCGGGCTCTGCTCTCTGTGATCAGCGGCGGGACCCGAGGGAGTGGCTGGAGCTGTGGCAGGGGAGGTTTAAGTTGGATATTAGAAAAAGGTTCTTCCCCCAGAGGGTGGTTGGGCACTGAACAGTCTCCCCAGGGCAGTGGGCACAGCCCCAAGGCTGCCAGAGCTCCAGGAGGGTTTGGACAACTCTCTCAGGCACATGGTGAGATTGTTGGGGTGTCCTGTGCAGGGCCAAGAATTGGACTCAGTGATCTCTTCCAACTCAGGATATTCTGTGATTTTGTGATCCTATGATCTAGTCCAATCTGCCTGTTCGAGCAGAGTCCCCATGAGATGTTGGAGCATTGATTCCCCCAGCAGGCACAAAACAGGGAACCATCACCCACACTCCCCACTGCAGGATGGGGCACCTGGGTCCTTTAGGGCTGGAGAGGGGGTGCAGCACAGTGTAATGCACCCCCAGCTCCTGAGCCCCTGGTGGGTCGTGGGTGGCACAGGGTCCCCACTGCCCAGGCACAGCCCACCATGGGGTCTGTGTTCTGGGTGACATCCAGGGCAGCACAGCTCTCTGCAGCACAGAGAGGGTGGTATCAGATGCCATCCTCGTGGGCATTGCCCATTCTTGGGAGTGAACTGTGGGATTCACCACTCCCACCATCCATGAACTCACATACACAGTGGCCACACCACATTGATCCACTGCCCCCAGGTAAAGCAGGGGGTTACCAACCTCCAGCTCAAGCCAAGGCCAAACATCAGCAAAAGAATTGCAGAAAATAAACCAGTACAACCCCTGTTTTCTTGCAGGTCAGGTCCAAAAACAACCTGTAGTTTAAAAGACTGAAAAAGGATGTAAATGCTGAATTCTGAAACACCTTCCAGACGTGGAGCTCTTACCTTCAGAGTCCCAAGCCATCATGTTACTGTGCCATGGCCCTCCCCAGCACACTCCCTGCAGGGCAGGCCCGTTTGTGCAAGCACCTGACGTTTGCAAGTTTCTTATGATTGGTTTTAAATGCCTTGTAAAACACCAAGTTTCGTGGAATGTCTTAGCCCTGTAAAGCACTGCCCGTAGCAGCTCATTCATAGGTATCAATTAATGGCCTTTAATTGGTTAAAGGCAGCCACGGTTTCTGCTGATTCCACAGCTGTGCTAAGTCACCAATGAAGTCTTTAATGAACCACAAACATGGTTTAACATCCACACAACGACCCATGTCCACAAGTCCTGCTCACACAGCACCCAGCCATGCTCTGGGATGGAAAGGAAGAGGCTTTGGCTGCTGTCTGGAAGCAGCATTTTATTGGCACTTAGTGGAAGGAAAAGAAGCTTCCTGGTGATGTCTGGATCACTGTTTGGATGTGCTCTCCTGCCTCAGCTTCAGTGCAAGGCCTGAACTCTGCTCCTTGGTGAGGGCAGCCACCACTGGCAGGAGCATGGAGGTGTTGAGTCCTAACAGGAGCTGGGATCTGCCCTTTCCCAGCATTGGATCCATAAGGTACAGGGCTGGTGGAGGTGGTGCCTGCCCTGGTGTGGAGCTGAGCACCAAAGCTGCAGTTTTGCTGCAGAGGTGGCCCTGGCAGTCCCAGGCCAGGAGGTGGCACAGATCCAGGGAGGTTTGGAGCACTGGAGGGAATTGGTCCCCAGCTGCACAGATCCTGACCCACTTCCCCTCCCAAAAGCACTTGGAGACCAGAATAACCCCAGCTTAGCTGCAGCAAACAGTGAGCTGTGAGACAAGAGCCAGAGCCTTCAGCAGCACCTCTCTTGGTGTCACCTCTGACAAACCCCTCAGAGCCGGGTCTCAGAGCCCCCATTTGCAGTTCTGAGGCCAAGTATCCCCAGAACATTCCTGCCTCTGCTATGAGACAACATTCCTACCTCCTGCTGCCCACACAGGAAGGGGTCTGGGAGCTCCCTTGCACTCACACACGTGTGCAGAGTCCCTGACACATGTGCACACACGTGTGCAGAGTCCCTGAAAGAGATGGAAATGCCCAGCTGTGAACTCTCAGGCTTTGCCTTCAGACCTAGCATGACCCAAGCCTGGGAAAATCTCATTACCCGGCAAATCCCTTTGTATTTCCTGTGGGAAATAAATATGCAAGAAGCTGGGCTGCTGCAGGTGACTGAAGTGCATCACCAGACTCAGGAGTGCCTGATCCCTGCCCCGAGATGCCACCACACCTCCCTCATCCCTGGCTGCTCTCTGCTCCCAGCACTGCCTGTGCTGCTGCAGCCTGACCCTGGGACCAGGGGGTTTGCCTTAAATAATAAACAGGGGAGGAGGGAAAAGCAGCAGAGGAAGGCAGTGCAGCTCTTATCTAACAGCTCAGAGGTTACAGCACCCACTGGTGAGGTGGAAGATTCAAGTTCCTGTCCTTGTCTGATACGAGCAAGGCTTTGAGGTTTGGGGTTTAACTCCAGCTGAGCTGCAGCACTGAGTCCTGTCTTTGTGTGATGCTGGTTTACCAGAGAGTCCCAGGATGGTTTGGGCTGGAAGGGACCTTAAAGCTCATCCAGTCCCACCCCTGCCATGGGCAGGGACACCTTCCACTATCCCAGGTTGCTCCAAGCCCTGTCCAACCTGGCCTTGGACACTTCCAGGGATGGGGCAGCCACAGCTTCTCTGGGCAACCTGTGCCAGCACCTAACCACCCTCCCAGGGAAGAATTCCTTCCTAACATCCAACCTAAATATCTCCTCTTTTGGTTTCAAGCTGTTCCCCCTTGTCCTGTCACTATCTGCCCATGTAAAAAGTAGCTCATCCTCTCTTTTATAAGCCCCATTTAAGTATCAAAAGACCACAAGGAGGTCTCCCCTTTGTATCTCGGGTTGATAAAGCTACACAGCCACGTCAGACTGTGGCACAGGCAGTACTGAAATGGTTTTGTGGCCTGTGCTCTCCTGGTTTTGGAAGTCCTGTGAGCCACTCACACCTTTTATCTGCCCCTGTAAACAAACACAGTTGTGCCTTGGCAGAGTAGTAGATCTACCTCTGATATCATGACAAAGAGGGAACACTTTGATCCAGGGAAACACTTTGATCTCTCACTGTGAATCAGATGCTGTTGATTAGCTGCAAAATTTTGGAGAGCAATTACCAGAAGTTTTTGTGTGGTGTGGCACTGCCTGTGCCACACGACCTGTCCTGTATCAGCTGTGTGCCAGGCCACACCTCAAAAGAAAACTGGCAGGACATGAAATTCAAGAGAATATGAAATTCAATTGAATATAAAATTCAACTAAGTTATGCCATTCTCAAATTCTCAATTTTTTGGACCAACATGTTCCAGGAAAAGAACATTTGGCTTTGAGAGGTTTTCCACCTCAGGGTTTTCATCCACGCCACTGTTTCAAACACTTTGATGTGATTACAATCAGCAGCATCCTGGAAAAGATAGGGAGCATTTCTGGGTGCTGGAAGAGGTGCTCAAAGATCCTTGAGGAGGATGAGTCTTCTGAGCATCTCAGGGATCTCCCCATCACCTCCTGGCTGCCCAGAGCTCGTCCTCCATAGCTGACAAGTTGGATTGGCTCCACGGGGAAGAAGGCACAGCATGGAGGAGATCTCACCACTACTGGGCTCCAGATCTTCCCCCAGGATCCCTGGATCCCGTCAGCTCAAGACCTGCAGCCTCTCCAGACGCACGGGGTAAATCAGGCTCAGTAGGTCCAGACTCATCCCAGCTCCCAGCGACTGCTCGTGGCCTGATTTCAGTTCCAGGTCTCTCCTGGCAGATAAATATCTCCAGAGGGTGGTTCAGTGACGTGGCAGGGCAGAGCCAGGAGAGGGTCCTGGCTGGAAGGAGCCACTGAGGCAGGATGAGAACCAGCTCTGGTTATTTGCCCGATGGGGCAATTAGCTCTGTGTGTTCCTAAGCCCTGTGATTAACTGCAGTCACCCAAACACCTCCACTGGGGAGGATGAGCCACTAAAGGATTCTGGAAATTGTTGGCATTTCTTGGCTGCTGCAGAAAGATCCCAATTGCAGTTTGAAGGCCCTTGGGCTTCGGGCAGGACGAGCTGCGGATAAACAACTCGGAAGGAAGAACTTCTCTTTTAGGAAGAAGGAAAAGTGATGCAGAAGTCCCCAGAGCTTCTGCCCATGAACCAGGCAAGGAACCAACGGGGAGGAATCATTGTCTGCTCCACAGAGCAGATGCCCACACTCCAGCCACAAGGTTCTGCACTGAAATCCAGCCCCTCTGGGACTGAAGTGTTGTGAGATGGGGCCTGGCATCCCTGAAGGGTGTCCTGGGATTTGGTGTCTCCCTTGGAGATGCACCTGCCCTTGAACAAGCCTCAGGGTTGCATTTCCTCCCCAGCAGTCCCCCACAACCTGAAATTTGCTGAGGATCTGGGGAAACTGGGTTTCCAAAAATTGGAATTTCAAAATTCAGGCTGTCATTTAAAAGTCCTTCCTCAGAGGCAATCCAGGGATGTTTCCTGCTGGGAACACATACAGTTAGGCAGGAGTGTCCCAAACAAAATGATTGGCCTGAAATCCTTAAATTCTTCTGAAGGGTTGAGTCTCTGGTTTCTTTTACCCATAGAAAAAAAACCCCAGTGTTCCCACCTCTGTTTTGCCCAAGTAAATATAACCTACATTCCCCAAAAGCCAGGGACCTGCAAAATAAGTCACATTCTCGTGGAAGCTCAAGAATTTGCCCAAAGCAAGGAATAAGAGAGCTGGGACTTCAACACAGCTCCTCCAGCTGGAGACACAGCTCCAAGGCCAAGTTCACAGCAGCCACAGTTATTTAAAGGAAAGTTAATCCTCCACTAAAGGACACTGGTAAAGTGTGTTCATTCTGAATTAATGGTTTTGGGAAAAGGCTGTTTGCAAACAGAGCCTTCCCATGTGGGGTGGGATGAGCCCAGGCTTCGGGGAGCTGTGCAGGGACTGTTAACTCAGCAGTTTCATCTCACCTGCAAATTAAAAGGAGGAAGCCACACGGTTGGTTTTCGGGCATTCCTGTCGAGGTGTTGCTCTTTTGAAGTTGGTGGGGCTTCTCCTGGGCTGGGTGCATCCGTCTGTGCTGCTCACACTCCTGGAATGTGGATTGGGGGGACCAGTTGGGCCAGTAAACAAGACCTTCCTACAAAATGAGTTTTTACTGAAAACTTGCAAAGAGCTGTTGCAAGCAGATTGACTCACATGGTTTCTCAGCTCTTAGTCATGAGCTTCTGCTCTGGACAGTTAATTAGTTTGTTCTTGTGGAGCTCTTTGAAGATGCAAAGCAGGCCGAGAAAGTGAAGTGTTATTAGCTCATTATCTGCAATCTTTTTTGTTTTATTATTATTTTTTTGTCACAGAGCAGTGAAGTCCAGGCTCAGCCTCAGATGCTTCACAGCACTAAAAACCCAGTTGTCCTCACACCCAGCTCTGTCCTTATTTCAGTGCAGCTCTGTGCCAAGGCCCAGTGACTCTTTAGACTAAAGCTCCCCAGCACCAGCCAGGCAGAAGAGGATGGTTTAGCATCAAAGGTTATCAGCAGCAACTCTAGGATTTAGCCTTACCCTGACAGAAGTATTGAAAATTTGGAATATGGACCATTAATTTCAATCTTCTTCCTACTTGTTTTCACTGGAACCCTAAAAGGGAGAATGAAGCCAGAAGGTTTTTTCTATAATTTATACCCTGATGTGCTGATGGGGGGGGGATATTTGGGGTCAAGTTCAGCATCTGAGAAGTCAAATCTTTACAGAGAGGAGTAAAATTAAGCAGCTCAGAAAATTATGAGTGAGATGAATGAGCACCTGTCTGCACAAAGCAGCTCGTGTGTGTGTGTTTACATTTAAAGAGAGGAAGCAATATTAATTATTTTGTGTTATTACTGTGTCTGCAAAGGGAAGCTGTGGAGTGCAGCAGCTCCAACAGCTCCATCTGCATAGCTGGTCACTAGGGGTGCATCAGAAAATGTGGGGATCTCTCCAGAGGTACTTCCAAAGCCAGAAGGATGTGGGGCTGCTGGAAGGAAATGTGTCCTCACAACTGGGGGCTTCAGCGTTTCTGGCCCGGTTTCAACAGCCTCCCATGCAAAACTGAGCCTCTTGTTGAATTCTAGACCATCCCTGAGCATAAATATCCACCTGTTTCTGAGGGAAAGGTGGCAGGTGGGCTGTCCTGGTCAGCCTGCAGACCTCCAGCCTGAGCCTCCAGCCTGACCTGAATGTGCTCCAGCAACACCTCAAGCACCAGTTCTGTGGGAAAAGGCCAAGCTGAGCCACTGAGCATCATCCTTCGGGCACGTGGAGGTGCCTGAACACACACACACACACAGGGGAGAGACGATCTTCCATGACACAAATGTAAATTAAACACTTAACTGCTTCCACTGGGTGCTCACTTCCAGACTGCAGGTTTCACCTGATAACATCTCCCCACCCCGGCAACCAGACTTCCCCTGCTCACCTTCTCCAAGAGTTTGTGTTGTGAGTTGTGTTTCCTTGTGTCGCTGGAGAAGAGGGGACTGAGGGCAGAGCTCAGTGCAGTCACAACTCCCTGGGCAGGGGCAGAGTAGGGGCAGGACTGAGCTCTGCTCTGGGGGACCAGGGACAGCACCCAGGGAAGGGCTGGAGCTGTGTCAGGGCAGGGTCAGGTTGGATCTCAGGGGAAGGTTCTTCCCCCAGAGGGTGGTTGGCACTGCCCAGGCTCCCCAGGGCAGTGGGCACAGCCCCAAGGCTGCCAGAGCTCCAGGAGGGTTTGGATGATCCTCTGGGGCACAGGGGGTGACTCTTGGGGATGGTCCTGTGCAGGGCTGAGGGTTGGACTGCATGATCCTCGTGGATCCCTTCAAACTCAGCATATTCTCTGATTCTGTGACACAAATGATGAATTCATATTATCCCTTGATACCACAATGAATTCATGGTATTTCTTGTCTGGGGAATAAGATGCCTCATTTTCATTACCTTTTGTAGTCTCCTGGCACCATTTATACAATTTCCAGCTCTCATTTCACTGTTGGGTCACAGCACCACCAAAAAAGGCAAGGCTGCACAATCAGATGAAGCTTCCTTTGCCACCCAACCCTTCTTGGCATCTCTGTGTGTCTGACCAGAGCCAGTGAAAGCAGCCACAAATTGCAAAGGAAATCCAGTTAGAAGGGTTTCCATCCAAGGATGAGCACAACGAACCACACTCAGAGCATGAGTCACAGCACTCAGCTATTTACAGTGAAGTCCTCTTAATCCTCCCCACAAAGATCTGTTCCCCTCCAGCACATGGGTGGTGCTGAGCATGTCAAGCTTTTCTCTGAAGGCTTCTGCAAATAAAAGAAAGCAGATGTCCTGGGTAGCTTAATGACTCCAGGAAGAGGGTTTTCTGGAGAATTTTCCCCTCCTTCCACCTCTGCTTGACAATGGGGTGAACCTCATGCTGGGCAGACTGCTCCTTTCCACCAGCCAGGAAGGGAACCCAGAGCAGTTATCTGAGACTTCAGTGTCGAATTTTAAGCTGCCCAAGTGAAAATCTGTTGATTCTTAGAGATTCCTTCTAACAGGGAAGGAGCAATAAAGGCCAGAGATGTAGGAAAAGCTTTTTAGAGGTGGTTTTTTAACTCAGTTTATGGAGAGCTGGTATTGGCAGCAAGGAAGGTGCTCTGCCAGCCCTGCAAATCCTGCAGATGGGAAGGCAAATGGCCAGAGGGAGGAGGGTGGTGGATCCTTTCCCTCCACTCTGCTGGCAGCCCTGGCACAGCTGCCCTGCACTGCACCACCACTGCTACCACTGCTGGCAGGTTTATTATGTTGGAGACCCCCAAGACAATTAAAAACATGTTAAAAACATAGAATCATAGGTTGGTTTGGGTTGGAAGGGACCAGTTCCAAACCCCTGCCATGGGCAGGGACACCTTCCACCAGACCAGGCTGCTCCAGGCAGGTACCTGGGGGTATCACAGAGCACCTGAAGTCACATGAGAAGTTTTCTGCCAGGATTTCTGGGAAGGAAGAGGCACAATGAGCTCCCAGAGGTGCTTGGGCAGCTCAGGACCCAGCAGGCATCCCGTGCTAATGGCCCAGGACTGTCTGAAAACCAGCAGAAGGGCCAAAATATGGACCCATAAGTGAGATAAACTCACTCCTTGCTGGGCTAAAATGTTGAAGGAGAAGATGAGGAGGTACAGAGACCACCCAGGATGGAGCCTCAGACAAAGACCATCCTGGTGCCAGCACTGGTGTCTCTCTTGCACCCAGCTTCTCTGCCTTCTGTGGTCCCAGAGGGGGGTGACAGGGTGGTGGCAACAGTCTGGGCAGAGGAACCTCATGTTCCTGGTCATCCTGGGAAGGAGGAGCAGCCCGGGGGCACATCCATGAACATGGGCAGGAATAGCTGCAGTGCTCTCACATGGGGATTGCCCCTGCAGCATCTTCCCAAATGAAACCTGAAGGCACCAACTATTTTGACCAGGTTCCTCCTCAGGGTTTGGCTTCAGGTTGTGCCCCACTGGTGCTCCTGTGGTGAGCAGTCCAGCTTTGCACTGGAGGGTATGGAGCTGCTGCCCTTGAATCACTCCCAGGAAGGCTGCATTCCCCTTTGGATACTTTATGGAAGGTGCCTGTGGCTCTGCTGCTGCCAGATCACACTCCTAATCCCATCCTTGGCACAGCCCTGGGGCTGCATGACCCTGCACATGTCCCCCTGTTGTGACTTGCTCCTGTCTGCCCAGCTCAGGTGGGGGTGAAAATGGTCCATCCCTCTGCCAAACCCCAGGAGATGTGTGGGACAAAGCCTCAGCCTTGGTTTCTGGGGATTGCCTGGTGCTGCTGGCATTTCCCCCTGCAGGGATGTGGTCCATGGCAGGAGGACACAGCTGGGGGACACTCATCGAGGAGATATTCCCACATCCCGTGTTCTCGGCTCTTTCAGCACTGGGCTCTGTTTGACCCATCCCAGGGCAATGCCAAGCACTCAGCTCCCTGCCCATGAGTAATCCCACGCTCATCCCACCCTTTTCCTGCCTGCTGGAGCCCTGACAGCCACTGTCAGTCTGTCCCTGCCTCAGTTGCTGTAGGAAAAGCTCCTCCATCCACCCTCCTCACCCACCACGTGCCCCGTTGGTAATTCAGGACACAACCTCACCCCTGATTTAACTGCAGCACCTGGGGATGGGTCTGGGGGGCCCCGTGGGCAGAAACCACCCTCTCCTGCTCTGCCTTTTTCCAGATCCCTCTGCACAGGCTCTGCTCCCTCCTGCTGCCAGCGAGGTGGGGCTCTGACTCACCTGCCCCTGGGTCTGGCCGTGCTCAGGACGTGCCGCTGTTCCCACGGTGGCTGAGCCCTGCAGAGACATCACTGCTTCACCAGGAGCTCGTGGCAGGAAGGCTCCAGGGGCAGGAAGGCCACGGGGTGTGGGATTTGCTCCATGCACCAAGGGAGTCATCGCTTCCAACAGCATAAACACTCCTGGAGCCATCTCCTCCAACAGCATAAACACTCCTGGAGCCATCTCCTCCTTCTCCCCTGTCTCCCCCAGCTCCTTAACTTCTCTCCTTTGGCTCATCCTGCAGGAAATAATTCCTGTGTTTCTTCTGGGCTACCCTTGGGGAAAAAAAATAAATAAATATTTGGGATAGGCACAGCCAGTTTCTCATTGCACAGACAAGAATGACAGGAGCCATTTAGGAGCTGTGCTGCTGCCTGGGAAATCCTGGCTGAAATCCTGCCAGTGACCCTGCCCTGATCCTTTCCAATGTTTTTTCCCCTCCTGGATGTGTCTCCTCCCATGAAAGGGAACAAGAATCTGTTTTCATCCTGGGTAAAACACGCTAGAGAGAAGCTAAGGGTGGAACTCAAAGGCACTCAGATAATCTCCAATTTTTCCCTTTATATTTTTTGAGGGATCCTTTCAGCCCTGCTGACGTGAGACTGATTTTCCTGTTCTGCCAGGAGAGATCCTTGTTGACTGAAGCAGGAGTTACCTGTACTGTGAGATAAAAAGGCTTCCTGGGGAAAGAAGGGAAAACATAAGGAAGAAAGCAACAAGATGCACAAAGCAAATCTCTGCTACCCTTCATTGTACAGCACCAGTCTGGGGCATCTCCCAGACTGAAACTTGGCCTCAGGACCCAAAAGCAGTTACAGTCATTGCCTGAGCTCAGATGTGTTGGGTAAGATCCTGCAGTGCACTTGTAAGGCTTTTTGTGCAGAGAAGTGCCAGGGAAAGGCAGAAGGAACTGTTGTTCTCAGGGAAATTATTTGAGTTTTGCAGTGCCAGGAATTTCCAATAGATTTAATGACCTTTGAAAGTTTCTAGCTGCTGTTTTTCCCATCACATTCCCTCGGGAAGCTGGAGATGTCTCTGTGACAAGGGGGTTATTCACTGCTGCCCAGGATGGGGGTGTTTGGACAGTTTTTCTCCTCATTTGCAGAAGTGCAACCAAGGCAGGTCTCCTGCAGACTCTGTACCCTCTTCTGACAGTGTCAAGGTCTGGAGAAGCAGAAGCAGTGCTCAAATCTGGCCATCCCTCAGCTTTGGGACACCTGAGATCTCACCCAAGACCTGAAATATTGACCACAGCGTTAACTGGGACCAGATCTGCTACCTAAAAATGACTGTCAGCAATCCCACCCTCCCAGGGACGCTCCCAAGCACCCTGCAAAGTTTCCTGCAGTGCTCTTCCTTGTGTTGAAACTCTTCCTTGGTCATCAGCTGGGATGAGGGGGCTGGGAACACCAGGGATCTCATTCCTGCTCCCATGTGCAGCAGGGGGGCAGCAGGGAGGGAGTGACATGGAAACCTCTTGTCAAAGCCTTTTCTGCATGAAATTATCCAGTTGCTGAGAGCTGTGATGGGAGTTGGAGAGAGAAAGAACTTGTGGGGCTCAGCTGGGGCTCAGCAGTGGATGCCACATCCTGAAAAGCTGCACATGGTTTCTTTTATCTGGGAAACGTTGCTCTGGTTGTCACTATTCCGTTCATCCTAATGGAGAAGAAGATGCTGTCCAGGCTCAGGTGGAGCTGCAACGTTTTCCTGCATCCCAGCAGTGCAAAGTGGACACCTCCTGGTGTTGGATGAAAGGGACAAGGTCCTGCTCTTGGGATGCCTTATGGGTGTCCCTCAACAGGCTTTCCTGAGACAAAGCTTAGAACACACCAAGAAAGGGGCAAAGTCCAAGCTTGGATATGTAATAACTTCCCTGCTCGGGGAGATTCAATATGCAAAGATTGTAACTGTGGGGAAAACACAAATGAGGGTTGTATGACAGAGGAGCACAAAGCCCTGCACGTTCCAGGGCAGGTAACGAGGGAATGAGTCACTGTGCCTCACACAGGACTCATCCTGAGCAGGGCCCTGGGGCAGAGGTGCCACGGGGTGTGGGTTCATGAAGGCTGGGGCAGCTCTGGGCTGTGGGTGCCATGTACAGTCACAGAATCCCAGGATATGCTGAGCTGGAAGGGACCCACAAGGATCATCCAGCCCTCAGCCCTGCACAGAACCATCCCCAAGAGTCACCCCCTGTGCCCCAGAGGATCATCCAAACCCTCCTGGAGCTCTGGCAGCCTTGGGGCTGTGCCCACTGCCCTGGGGAGCCTGGGCAGTGCCAACCACCCTCTGGGGGAAGAACCTTTCCCTGAGATCCACCCTGACCCTGCCCTGACACAGCTCCAACCCTTCCCTGGGTACTGTCCCTGGTCCCCCCAGAGCAGAGCTCAGTCCTGCCCCTCCTCTGCCCCTGCCCAGGGAGTTGTGACTGCACTGAGCGCTCCCCTCAGTCTCCTCCAGCTGAACACACCAAGAGTTCTCAGCCCATCAAAGCCCTGCTCCATCTTTGTTGCCCTCCTTTGGCCACTCTCTAAATGCCAAAGCTCTTGTGCACACGGGGCTGTCTGGTCTGGGCTGCCACGTGTCTCCCAGCACTTCCCCCATGGGATCACGGCTCTCCCAGGTTGTCTGGGATGCCACAGCGGTGCCTCTGCTTGGGGTGATCCCAGTCAGCATGAGGGATCCCTCTATCCCAAGATAGAAGGACTTGGCTGAGTGAAATGTGTCCCAGCAGGACCTTTGTGTGTCCCTGTGGGAGATGTTGGTGCTGTGGGGTCGTTGGTGCTGTGGGGGTGTGTGGCTTGGGATTGGTGTTTCCTACGAGTGCCCTGAGCAGTGCAGTGCGTTCTGTGTCATGGAACTGGGAACTGCTCTTGGCTGGGAAGTGGTGATCCTCTGGGATGTGGTGATCCTGTGGGATGTGGTGATCCTGTGGGAAGTGGTGATCCTCTGGGATGTGGCCTGGGGAAGGCAGGAATTTCTGAGCACAGCTGGGATCTGGGGTGAAGACATCCCATGGGTGTGAAATGGAGAGTGGGGTCTGCCCTGAAATCTGCTTTGTCATGGGCAGTGATAAAGGACTCAGAAGTTGCACTGTGGGATGGGAGAGGGGCCATGCTGGGACTGTTTGCCTGGTGGGATGAGGTTTTGCTGGTGGAGTCCTGTGCATTATTTGAGATCCCATGAGCTGTAGGACGTGTGAGCTTTCCAAGCACTTAGTGCTTCACTGTTTGGGACAAGGAGTGCTCAGGGAATACTCTGCACCCTGCAACACCCACTGTGTTCCCTTGAATCCTGCTGCCCCCCAATCCCATGTGAGCTGTCAGTGCATCCATGGCTGCCTGATCCAGGCTCTAGAAGGGATCCATTTTTCCTCACATTTGAATCACACGAGGAGCACCTTGGTTGACTTTTCCTTGCAAGCTGCCCTGTGGTCTTTGTGTGTGTCTGCAGACCACCCTGGCCAGAAATGGGCTTTTCCTGTGAGTTCAAAATAAAAAGACATACTGGTTTCTTGGTATTCATTATTACATGCTTTAAATAGAGTCATAGAATCATAGAATCATAGAACGGCCTGGGTTGAAAGGCACCTTAAAGATCATCTTTGCCATGGGCAGGGACACCTTCCACCAGCCCAGGTTGCTCCAGTCCCCTTCCAACCTGGCCTTGGACACTTCCAGGGACGGGGCAGCCACAGCTGCTCTGGGCAACCTGTGCCAGGGCCTCCCCACCCTTGAAATAAAACCTTTTTTCCTAATAGCCAATCTAAATCTACTCTGTCAGTGGGAACCCATTCCCCCTTTTCCTGTCACTCCAGGCCCTTATAAACAATCTCTCTCCATCTTTCTTGTCAGCTCCCTTCGGGCCACAACTGGGTCACCCTGGAGCTTCTCTTCTCCAGGCTGAACAATCCCAAATCCCTTTTCCTCACAGCAGAGCTGCTCCCTCTGGGGGCTTTTCCCTGCAACAAGCTCTGGGTTCTTACAGCAGGGACACAAATGATGTTACAGATAATGAGGTTTTTTTATGGATTGAAGTGATGGCTGTAAAAGCTCACAGGAGAGAAGCCCTCTGAGGATGTAACCATAGAATTTCAGAAGATCCTGAGCTGGAATAGACCCACAAGGATCATCCAGTCCAACTGCTGGCCCTGCCCAGACACACAGACACAGACAACAATCCCACCCTGTCCCGAGAGTGTTGTCCAAATGCTCCTTGAGCTCTGGCAGTCTTGGGGCTGTGACCACTGCCCTGGGGAGCCTGTTCCAGTGCCAGGCTGGAGGAAATGGGATTTCCAGCTTCCTTACTCACATGAGGTAGAGCAGCCCAGACTCCTCACTGCAGGATAACAAGTTTTTTCAGACCTTTCAACCAGATGTTTAATTCTTTCCTAACACCGACAAGACAACCAAAATAAACCCATCCAAAACTCCAGCTTGAAGAAATTCCAGCAATTTTTATTGATTTTAGCTTTTCCAATGAAGCAAATACATACAGTACAGCCAAAACAAAACTCTGATACATTATTCTCACATACCTCTATCTTACAGAATACACTGCATAGCTATGGACCTGCAGGCTGAGTTGGTCTCAAACTGGTGTGTGTTCAGAGAGGAAGAAAACTGCCCACTGCCTTCTACTCATCCGTGAGGCTTCTGAAATGCTGGGGTGGGTTGGATTGCACAGACACAAAACAAACAAAGCATTTATAGGAAAACAGACCAAAAAAAAGCTCTGCTACGCCCAGGGCAAACAAGTGTGGTGTTTATTTACATGGCTGTGTGTCCTGTGCACAAATCAGGCCCCAAGTTATTTCTGCTGCTGGCAGAGCTAATGGTGCTGCTGGTTGTGGTCCTTCCCTCCCCAGAAATTCTCCACCTCTACCCCCCATGTCACTGGGGGTGTGTCCCACCTTGGCTCTTAGAGAAGCAAGAAACAGCAAACCAGCTCATCAAAGAGGGTGTCACAGTTGAAAATGTGCCTTTAAGGAGGAATACCTCCCTGGAATGAAAAAAAAATATATATCTGGGGGGTGAAAACAGCATTAATTTATGATGGAAGGAACCTCACTGAGCTCCTGAAAGTGCTGGTTATGAACTTCCAGTAAATCCGATTTTCCTTTCTCTTCACTGACTTGGGTGGAGTCTGTAGTCCAGATTTTAAACAGAGACATTGAGAAGAAAATAGAGCTGAGTATCCATTTCTAGAGAATTTTTTTGGGGGAAGAAATAGCTGCAAAAGCAGCCCTGGGATTGCAGAGCAGTTACAGTTCATGCAGCCAACTGCTCTCTTGAGTTAGCTCTGTTTTGAGGTATGAAAGCAGTAAAAACCAGCATCATAAAAGTAATTCCATTGGAAGAAACCTCTCTGGTCTGCCCAGCTCAAGGCAGGGATAATGTCAAAGCCAGGTGGGATTGCTCAGGGCTGTGCCCAGTCATGTTTTGAAGATCTCTGAGGATGGAGACAGATTTTATTTCTATCATTTTATTAGCTTTGAAAAAAACAACTGCAATAAGAACAACTGTAACAGTTCTCCTTAAATAAAATTTATGTGAATGATGTATCTGTCTCTCGAAGTCTGAGACTTCCTAATGAAATCTCCAGTAGCTGTAAATTTAATTGTGAGCTGATGATCATATAACTACGGCTCCTTGTGCCTTGTACAGTGATTCAGTAACTGCATCACGGGAGAAAGCAGCAGCAGTGTTTTAAAATAAAGCCTAAACAACAGCCAATTAGAAAGAATTTCCTCAAGATTCCATCATTCCATTTTGTACTCAGGTTTTTCCCCAATTAAGTTTTACAGAGAAAACCAATAACTCCCAGGACTCCTGTCGAACGTGTAATTACAGGAACAAATCTGAAAGCAAAATTGCACCCAACATACTTTTACACCAAAACTGAAGCAACCCTGGGGATGCTGCAACTACTTTTGGGACATCCAGAACCTTGGGTTCTGCTGAAAACATTTGGAACTGTGTGTCTGGGAATACAAATCCAGGGAGGGAGCTGCTGGAAAGGGGCTGCCCACGGGCTGGGGCTCCTGTGCTGCTGTTCAAACGCTCCTGAAACTGTCCTACCGGATTCTCCTGGTTCTAACTCTCCACTTCAAAGGTGCTTTTTTTTCCCCCCTCTCTCTCATTTGGCTGCACAGAAAGCTCTCGACTGAACGTGGGTGAAGGTTGGCAAGGAGCTGCTGCTCATTAAAGTGCACGAGATTAAAGCCACCCTTTGTGGTCCGAGGGCAAAACCAACGGGGAGATGGTTTCCCTCTGTGGACAGGAGCTCTCCCCGTGCTCTAGAAGGGGGGAACCAACAAGTGCCACCTTGTCTCTTAGCTCTGGAGCTGTGTCAGAGCAAATCTGAACCTCGTGGGTGGTTCTTCAGTGGGCACAAATCACCCCGTGGATGTGAACCCTGATTCCCACTAATTTAGGAGTCTGACACCTGGAAAAAATGAGACTTTTTCTGTTTCTAGGCTGATAATCCATCCACCCTAAAGCACCTCCTGAACCCCTGAAGTTTGAAAAGTGGGGTCCTGAGCCCCTGCATGGTTTGAAGAAGAATAACCATCACAACAACCACGTGTGTGGTGCAGCCAGCAGATGCATCCTCAGCTGGTCCTTCCCCTGTGGACCTGAGCTGTGTCCCCTCCAGGGACGTGCAGAGGATGTTTTTCTTCTGGAGGGATGAAGGTTTTTAAGAACTGGGTTGCCCTAAAATGAGCTCAGCAGCCCCCTATCACAGCCTCAGCATCACAGGGAGATTCATGCAATTAAAGATCCCAAGAAATAAAATCTTTCCACACCAGTGCTTACATTCCTTTGCATATTAATACCACTCCTTTCCATTGATCAATAAAACCAAAACATGATTAAACATCCCTCCTTTTTCATTCTTGTATGGCAGTCAGTGATCCTGGGGCAAAAACCACTTTGCCTGTCCTGCTCAGCTTCTCAAATGCCATTTTTGTCCAGGTGCAGCCACAAGACTGAGTTGTTGTGGTGCTCAGAGTTCATCAGGACCCGGGAATGTTCCTGCTCTGCAGATGTGTTGCAGTTGTCCCCTCACATTCAGCTTCAGGGAAGAATTTGCAGATGTCAATTTGCTACTTGAGGCAAAGAGTTCACGTGACAGGAAAGAAAAATTAATAACTATCAGAGAAAAAAAAAAAATGCTTAAGCGGAGAAGAAACCCGAGTTCATAAATGTTCAGAATAACCAGCCCTGGAAAGAAGAGCGTCCAGGAGTGTGTGTCTGTTGATAACAGCCATGAGCAACAGGGGAACTGGGCCTAAAGCTGACATTGGTTTGTATTTGTGGATAAAAATGGGTGGTGACAGATTTGAGACGTGGCAGCATTTGGTGCACGGACTGGGTTGGAATCGGAATAAAAGTCTGCAAGGGGGTTAAACTGCACAATTTTGGGAGGAGGACAGGGGGATAATCCTGTAGGAAGATCCTACTCACGGCGTGTGCCCGTGTGCTACCTGCACACACATACACAGCACAGACTTACACAGACACACTCTTGGCAAAAAAAATAATTATTGACCTCAAGAAAGTATATAAAAGTCCCTTCTCCCACTAAAAAGAAGAAAATGCTTAAAAATATCAATGTCATCCACATGAAATCCACATGTTTAGTTTGCTTTACAGTTGAGTTAAACTCAGAAACACTCTACATCTTTAACTTCCTAAGTAATCGTGGAAGGGTTGTCTTCCTGGACATGAACCAATTCCAAATTCTGAAATGGAAAGAAAAAAAAAACATACAAAGAAAAACCAATAATGCAGATAAGTAAAGCATCCAAGAAATCTTTTCATTACATTAAACCCTGACTTTTAATCTTTTTTCTTAGCCTGTACCCAGTTTCTTGGCTGCTCACAGCTTTTCACCCTGGACTTCCATTCTCCTGAGAGTCTCAGTGGGAACAGAACCACAGAATTACAGAATATTGAGTTGGAAAGGACCCACAAGGATCATCAAGTCCAACTCTACATCCCAACAGAGCAAGAAGTGAAATATGTACCTGGGCAGAGGGAAGAAATGGGCTTTGGCACCATTTTCTCTCACACCAGGACTGTGCTTCGTTTGTTCACAAGGAGCACGTTGGGGAAGGGAGCAAATAATTCATTCTTGGATCACCTCATCCACCATCACAGAGACATCTGGTGTTTGCAAGGTGCTTAAAGCTTTTCTCTTCAGTGGGAATTATGAATGACAAGTGCCTGAGGGATTCAGTCCCCATTTCACACTGAATATAAAGCTACAACGATGCCCTAAAAATTCAGCCCATGGTTCCTCTACCCTGGTTCCTCTACTGGGATTTTTCAGTTGACATCACGTAGTTCCCAACTTTGACACGAGGGTTACAGGTGGATTAAGGGCTCAAACAATCCCTAAAGCCATAACACAGGCTGGAATTAATTGCACATTACCGACATTATCTGGATAACATTATTCAAAGCTCAGGAACGAGAGCACTGACAGGGAGAATCCTGTGAAAAGCCTCTCCTGAGAGGACTTGGAAAAATGCAAATAAATCAGTTATTGCTTGGTAAAGTCAGTGAGAGGCACAGCCACGTCCTGCAGCTTTGTCTGTCCTGTGACATCTGTGCTGAGCAACATCTGCCCTGAACCCAGGGACAGCACAGCTCCTCCCTCCCATCAACACAAATGCTTTGCACATTGGGCTGACAAGATGTGGGATGGAAATCCCCCAGACTTACTTTAAGGGTGATTAAAAATAGCAAAAAAAGCTCACAGGACTCCTCTGCCCCAAACCCACCGTGAGGGCCCCGTTCTCACCTGCAGCAAGACTGTGCATGGAGAGACTCCTAAAATCTGGAGGAGAGGGTCCTGAAGGTCGTTCCAGCTAAAGATCCCATCATGTTCTTATCAAACCCTTGCTGAAAAAGCAGATGAATATGAAGTGCAGTGAGTGCACAGCAATTTCCAGGTATAAATGTATCTCTATATCTACGTACCCATATATCTATATATGACAGATATCTATTGCCTCCTGCCAAACTGCAGCACCTGTCCTCCTCTTACAAAGTGTGCTTCCTTCTCAACCAACCCTCTGTGTGCCTTTGTCACTTCAGCCTTATGGATGGACTTCACAGAATCACTGAATCACTGCTTTGGGTTGGAAGGGACCTCAAAGCTCATCTCACTCCAAGCCCCTGCCTTGGGCAGGGACACCTTCCACTAGACCAAGTGGCTCTTCCTTGCATTGCTTCCCACTGGCCAAGAGCTGGACTTCTCCGGTTGTTTTTGGTTTTTTTAATTATTTAATCATTCTCTGAGTATTTTTCTGGTTTGTTCCTCATCCTGAAAAAGCAGCACAAGTCGATGCACGATGCATGTTCCCTTTGCAGACTCCCATCCTGCTCATCTCGTGTTTACCTTGCAATGAACATCTGTGTGAACACCAGAGTGGCTGAGTCACATCACAGTGAGTTGGCACAGGCTGCTGAGCAGAGCCTGGCACAAAGCTGCCCCAGCTCCCGTGCAGAAAGTCCCTAACTGTTAATATGAGAACCACGTTTGGGTGCTCTCTCCCTTCCTGCCCCCAGGTAGTCAGTCCCCTTTGGAGATATTGATCCTTCTCTTCAGTTTGGCCCTTTACTCTCTGCAGGTGGAAAAAACCAGTTTGTTGCAAGCAAGTCACTGGGAGCTGGGAGCTCAGCACCCATCTGGCTCTGCACTTTCACAGCTTCTGTTGCAGGGAGCAAAACAAACCCTAAAATACTCCTCCTCTTGGTTTAAAAGCTTCCCCTGACTGCAGGGTGGTGTAACCACAGGGTAGGGCTATGGACACACTAGAAAATGGGGGGAAAGAGGGAAGGAACCTTGCCAGGGATCTGCTGGGTCATGCTGATCCTACACAATGGGCTGCAATGAAGAGAATCCCCTAAACTAGTGTGAAACATTGTCCCAGCCCAGAGCAGTGCTGTGCACACACCCCCCAACCCCAGGAGAGAGGTGGCAGAGCCCACCTAAACCAGCATCAGCCCCAGGGAGGAAGGTGCCCAACACGGGCACACTAGGGTCCCTCAGCCCCTAAAATCAGCTGTGACACAGATCTCAGGTGGTGCCAAAGTGTTGGGAGCATCGTGGTCCTCCCACCACCCCGGGCTCTTCCCAGCCCCTGCTGAATCACGGCCTCTGCAAACTCACCAGCTTCAGCAAATGAGTCCAGACAGGGTTGTTCCTGTCTCCCAAAAGCACAAGTGATCTCCTTACCTGCTTGAGCACACTCTGGAGCTCCCTGTTGGACCAGAGATCTGTCAGGAGGAGGCGAGCGGCTTCGGCCGCCTTTGGACAGGAGCTGGGAAGATGAAAGCAACCCCAGTGATTTATGGCAGGCCACAGAGCAGCAACCCACAGCCTCTGCTAGCAGCCCATCTCCAGCTGCAGCCTGGCTAGACACGATGCAGCACTGAAAACCCTCCCTGCTCTCTCAGCAATATTGTGGGATAACAACCTCTGGGAGCAGAACATGGCAAATGAGAAAGAGGGGAGGATCTGAGAGGGATAATGAGCACTAAACTGAGCTGAAGGAGTGTTTCTGAGCGTGGAATTTGAGAGAGTGAAAGAGAAGGGAAATAGTGCCAGCCCTTCCCTGGAGTCTGCAGGAACAGCGTGGGTGGATCTGCTGGGAGGGCAGCACAGGAGAGGGCTCCATCTTCCCGGGGAGGACGAAGGAGATGGGAGCATTTGTAATAACAACATCTGCAACCATAAGTCCTTACTCAGCACAAGTTAATAGATACTTACTCACGTAACAGCTCCGAAACCGTGAGTCATAGCAATGCCTTTTATAATTTTGGAACATTTCATACAACAACCCAGATCTAAACCTCCTGGCTGGCTCCTATCACCACCCCTCATCTCCCAGACCTCGTCCCGTCTGTGGGACACTCTGGTCTGGGCTCAGTGCAACAGCCCCAGCCTGTCTCAGCCAGGGGGATGCAGAGACACAAGTCCAGGTTCAGGATCCTGCCTGTAGGACACAGCTTCACAAAATCCCCAAAACACCCTCACCAGGCTACGAGAAACGGGGCCAAGGTTGTGGGACTTCAAGCATCGTACTTGGAGTGTAAGAGGACAGCGATGTCACCACATTCAGCAAATTTTGGGGCTTTTCTCTAACCTGCACAGACTTAGTTACCAAAGAAATTATTAAGTTTGACTTGATCATGAACTTCAAATGGGTTATGTAGCTCGTGGTGATGAGTGGAGGGCTTGGGGCACAGTCAGAAATCCTTGAGCAATGCTTTGGGACAAAAAACCAGGTTTTATTGCAAAATCTCTTCTCTGGTTATAACCATCCCATGCTTTGTCACCACAATAATTATGTTTTAAAACATTTTTTGGCTGAAATATTGTTTGTGGCTGAAAAGCCACTAAAGGTCAATAAACCCAAGGGTTCCTGTGTTAAATGGTTCTTGTGATTAAATGCATGTCCTGGACACTTTCTTTCAAGAATATCTTGTTTCATGTAGTTTCTCTCTCTCTAAGGCAAAGCAATTTTCATTTATTTTTTAAATAATTTACTTTGCCATCATGTCTCCAGAGTAGCCCTCAAAAGTCTTTTAGTTTTCAAACCCAAACTACCAACATTTGGTGTCTGTGCCATTTAAAAATCCAGACAAAAGAATCTCTAAACACTTAATTTGAAGGATTGTTTCATACAGCATCTACTGTACACTTTAGGTATAAAGAGATTAAGCATGAGCTGCTCAAGCTGTGTATAAATATATGAAGTAATAAGTATATAAATATACTTACATAAATATATACGTATATAAATAGTGTCCCCTAAACAAAAGGGGTGGGAATAGTGTGATTACAGCAGTGGAAAACACGGAGCAGATACCAAGGACAGTTGATTTGGGGGGAAAAAAATTCTTAATAACAAGTTGCCTGCAAATCAAAGTTGATTTTAAGGACAGATTGTTTTTTTAAAAAGAGAATTATTCATTAAAAAATGTGGAAAGAAAACAGGGAAGATGTTCACTTGTGGCAGTGGCAAGAGTCATCCAAAAAAACCAAAGCACAAACAAGAACCTAATCAGGAGGAGATGGTGGGGATTGGGGGGAAACATGAAGGGGGACAAAAAAAGACAAGGATTTTGTACATAAATATCAACTGGTGGGGGAAACCAATTCTTCCTCAAAGGACAAAAGCATAAAGAACCCCATGTGTGTCACAGAATGTGCCAAAGAACACCCTGAAGAAGGATTTCTCCAGGAGGTCATAAGTTTATAAAATTTATATCGAGGTGAAATCTCTGGAAGAAATGGGAAATTGGAGGTGAGTGGATGAGAACTCTCTTCCACAGGAAAGAATCAAGGGAAGACCTGAGTTTCTTGAAGGGTTAATTTGGGTAAAATGCTGTGGGATTAAAATGTAAAATAAAATTTTGCAATAGAAAAGGGGTGAAAAGGGAAGGAACAAAGAGGAACAGAAATAAATCTGTGATAAAGGGATTGTGAGGTGAAAAATCTGCAAATTGATGTTCTAAAGTACAGGGAGAGATTTTGGAGAAAAGCTTTGGCTGCAGCCAGTAGAATTATTGAGAAAAAGGGTAATTTTATTAGTGAAAAAAAGTTGCTTGATAATGAGCAAAAACAGATTTCAGACAGTTGGAGAAGAAAGGTGCAAAGGAAATCAGACATCACAAAAAATCAGGTACAGCAGCTTGATTTTTAGAAACAACAACAACAAAAAGCAGGAAATATTCAATATTTGGGCAACTTGGTTTAAAAATAACAAAGAGTGAATGAGCACCATCATGACCATGAAGCCCATGTCACAGGTGAGAGTAACTGCATGAGACACAAACAATTATTTAATTGGGATGCTCAGGAAGGAGAAGAAACCACATCCATCAGATAAATGCTGAACCATTTATGTCTTTCACTCAGAAACCAGCTACAAGAAACATGAGGAGAAAGAAACCTGGGAAGAGAGAAGAACATGGGAAAGGCAAAGATCTGTAACTTATTTGTTACAGAATGGACAAATCCTGACCTAAGTTTTCTTGTTTATCTTCACAAGACAGTGGGAAAATACAGCTCCCTTGGGAACTAGAAAGTGTCCAAGGGCTCTTTCACATCTACTCTATGGGAACAATCTCAAATAAAATGGTTTGAATAAGTAAAATTAGTCCTGGGTGTAAATTTTTTTTCAGAATTGAACAGCATAAAAATCTTTGGGGACGCAAAAAAAGAAAGAATAATGGAGGAAAAGGAACAACTCGAGTTTTGGATATTGTAAGAACTGGGGAGTTTATCAGGAGGAATTTGTGGTACAGACAGGAGGGACATGCTGAAGACACCTCAGAGTTTAGTAACTCCTCACAGTTTAGTGAGTCACTGCAAACAAAGCTCATCACACCAAGCAGTGAAGACAATTAAGGTGAGCACCAGTTGTGCAACGTGGGGCTGGATTAGTAAATTAGCTGACAACTGGTCTGAGGCCTCCAAAGCGGGACTTTAGGCAGGAGTAAACACCATTCAGAATAAGGAAGACTCAGAAGAGGGTTGGGTTTCATGTTAATTGGGCTCGTTGTAGAGTGGAAACCCATAAAAGCAGCAAATAGACCGGTGCTCATTGGCCCAGGCCCAACCTAAACAAGGAGACCAAATGCCTGAGAGCCTCCCTGCTGCCACCAAACAAGTGGCACATTGGAAGTGGTTTATCAAAGGATGATGAAGGCATGCAAATGCCTTTTCACAGCAGAAAACAAAAGGTCCCTGTATAAGGTATTTTAAAACAAAGGCAGATGGTAGGAGAGATGAAAGTCTAGGAAGGAGAATACATGGTCAAAGATAATGCAAGTTTAACACCAGTTTGGCCAGAAATGAAGATGGAGCTTGGCAAGGCTTGACAAGCCTGTGCAGAGGGCTGTAGGGAATATGGATCACAAACAGGACAGAATTGCTACCACCAAAACCCAAACCAAGTCCTAAAATAGAAAGCGGCAAAATACGTTGTTGATGGTTCAGCTGTAAAACATCTGAGTAGAGCAGGGGAAGCACTTGTAACAATTCCTATACATCTGCCCTCCCTGGTGCATCTTGAGGAAGATGTTTCAGCAGAAAGATGAACAGATCTGAATGTAAAAGTTAAGCACAGTCCTTGTGCTCCTGCAGTGTTGAACACCAGACCCGACCTTCATGGTGAGGTTTGCAGGAAGCCCAGGAGCCAGGGAATCACTGACATCCCTGTTCTGAGGGCTGGGGTGTTTCCTAGATCAGAAAATTACAGAATGGGTTGGGTTGGAAGGGACCTTAAAGCTCACCTTGTTCCACCCCTGCCATGGGACACCTTCCACCAGCCCAGGTTGCTCCAAGCCCCTTCCAACCCAGCCTGGGACACTCCCAGGGATGGGGCAGCCACAGCTTCTCTGGAAAACCTGTGCCAGGGCCTTCTCACCCTCAAAGGGAAGAATTTCTTCCCAATATCCAGTGTAACTCTCTCCTCTGTCAACCTAAAACCATTCCCCCTCGTCCTATCACTGTCAGCTCATGTAAAAAGTCACTTTCCCTCTTTTTTATCACCTTTATAAGTACTATTTTTAAAAGCTTTTAAAATGTCGGTGCTTCAGCTCTTTTTAGAATTTCCTAAAACTCCACAGGAAGATTTCCTGAGGCTCCCCTTCACAAATCCCTCCCTGGATGGCTCCTGTCTGGTTCCAAGAAACCAGTGCTGAGGATCCCTCTCTACCAAAACTCAGGGTATATTTTGGTCTCATTTTACAAACCCAGGGAAAGAATGATGCTGTTGGGAAGGCTCTTGGGTTTTGAGCTGTCTTTGCACAGAGTGTGGGGGCTCAAAGGTGTCTGCACATGACCCTTTCCATGCCTCCTGCCCCAAACTCACCCATTCCTGCACAGGCTCACTACATTATTGAGCATGTTGCTTGACAAGTAAGACTTTCCCAGGTGGGGGTTGGACATGATGAGGTTCCTCAGAGTGTAACAAGCTGATGTCATGATCTCTCCATAGCTGCTGGTGTTTCCAGACTGGAACGACAGGAGACGTGATACATCTGGGAGCACCTGGTGAGCTGAAGAGGTGGAGGGAGGAATGTTCCAATCAACAATTAATTCAAACCTTGCACAAGTGAACGACACTATTTGTGTTAACACTATTCAACACGAGAACGCAGGGCTGTCTCTGGGAGGAGGCACTGAGGATGTTGGACAGTAATGGTGTAATATTTATCACTTGATTTTTCCCAGACAACACAGGGGGGGCCTTTGGAAGGGCAATGTTGGGGGTCATGGGCAGTCAAGCCCAAAACAGTGTCACCCTCGTGATCCTGCAGATTTATCACTGCCTAGAAAACACACCCTGTGCTTCCAGAGGATCTGAGGTGGCACATGGCCTTAATTCAGCCTGCAGATATCACTGAAAACCACCCCCTGGGCCAGAAGAAGTGACGCTGCTTCGGCCAATTTGGGAGCTTGGCTGAGTCATCTTATGGGGTTTACGAAGGGAGAGGGGCAGATATCACAGGGTTAGAGACTGGGCATTGTCCTGGAACCCACCGTGGTGGAAGGGGCTTACCCATGGTTTTGTGGAGAACAGGATGCCGGGACATGTTGCTCAGCAAAGAGGCCCCGGACCGGACAACTTCGGAGCTGTTGGACTGGAGGAGCCGTGCGATGCGAGGCAACCCTTTCTCCTTCAAGCCAATCAACTGGCTCATTGCATTGGACATCTGGGAGAGAGAACAGAGATGTCTCAGGACCCCTCATGCCAGGAGGACACAGCTGTGCAGGGCTGGAGAAACATGACTGTGCTATAAAATAGGCACCTGTACAGAACCTTCTCCTGTTGCCATAATCCCACTTACTTTGCCATTTGCCTTTCTTCTCCACAGTTATGTGAACCTGGAGAAAGGGAGGCTCAGGGGGGACCTTCTCACTCTCTACAACTCCCTGACAGGAGGGTGGAGCTGGGGGGTGTCAGGCTCAGCTCCCAGGGAACAAGGGACAGGACAAGAGGAAACAGCCTCAAGTTGCACCAGGGGAGCTTTCAATTGGATATTAGGGAAAATTCCTTCACCAAATCAGTTGTCAGGCCCTGACACAGGCAACCCTTTTCCAGTGGGCTGAGACCCAATTTTCTTCCCATGCTTCAGGAGGCACTTGTGCCCTGCTACAGGTGCAGGACTGGGATGTGTAAAGCAGAGCTGAAGGAGGTTCAGAGCCATCCTTAATAAGCTAAAGGATCACAGCAGGCTTTGCAAGCTTATCCCCAGCTTCCCTTTCCATCAAGAAACAGCAAACCCAGCAACCCACCCCAACTCCAGCTCTCAGCTGCAATAAAACCTTAAAGGGAGGAGCCAATTCAGCACATGCAGACAAATTTCAGCCATTCCATTCCACAAGGCTGAGTTAAGTTGCTGCAGCACTGTCAGACCAGGGTTTTGTTTGTTTGTTTGTTTGTTTTCTTCCCCCATGCCCAAGAGACACCCTTGTGCAATGATGATTTCTGTTGAAAGGCTTTTCATTTCCATGGAGAACAGAACACCAGCCCCATTTCCCTGATCAGCTCTAACCCAACCTGGGACAGCCTCTCTCCACCTTCTGGTTAGTGGCACTGCTGAGTTAAACAGCAAAAAAATGAAGGTTCCCAAAATATTTCACACAGAACTGCTTGTAACAAAAGCTCCCAGGAGATTGGAGCTGGCAGCTCAAGGCTGTCCCAGCAGTGAAGGCTCCTCCCGTGAGTCACGCCGTGTTTCTGGGTGGGACACTTCACACACGTGACACGCCTCTCCTACGTATGAAATCATTATCTCCTTATCTCCCCGTCCATCTTATTTAAATTGGAATTGATGAAGTTTGGCACAAACAGACAAGTCAAGGTTTGTCCATGTGAAGGCAGCCTGCGAGGACATGCCCGTGGCAGCGATATCGGGCACAGCAGAGCTGCTGTCGTGACGCGTCCCTCGCTCCTGCAACACCCCTGGCGTCACACAGCCCGTGTCACCTCCACGCCGCCGTGCCCACGGCTTAGGACATCTGTCAGAGCTACTTTACAAGCAAGCTCTGATGTGAGGACAAGCCACAATCCACAGAACAACCCACCCTTTAATTAGAGCCACCTCCCACTCGGAGAACACGCACAGCCCCTCTCCCTCCCTCAGTGGCACCTGTCCACATGTGCACATCTGGGCACATCCTCACTGGTGCCATGAGGAGAGGAGAATTGGAAGGAGGTTCAGAGCCATCCTTAATAAGCTAAAGGATCACAGCAGGCTTTGCAAGCTTATCCCCAGCTTCCCTTTCCATCAAGAAACAGCAAACCCAGCAACCAACTCCAGCTCTCAGCTTTTTAAAAGGGTTTTTTTTAAAACCCTTAAAGGGTTTTATTGCCAATTTATCTGCCAATACCAGCAGGTGCTGGTAGAATGACCAACAGACTGGGGAAACCTGGAAAACCAATGTATGGATCTGGGATAGACTCTTGGGGTGCTGGTTATAGCTGCCCACAAGACCCCATTTTGGGAATTAATAAACATCCCACCAATGTGGGGACGCGGAATGTGGAATAAACATTCCCTGGCCTGAGGTTTAAGGAGGACATTTTCCTTTTTGGTGGCTGGAAAGTGATGATGATATAAGTGATCTTAGAGGTCTTTTCCAACCTCACTGATTCTGTGGCTGTGTGACAGTGCTGCCACATTTGGCTGCACACGTGCAGAGGACAGAGAAGTGCTCACCAGCCCTCGGCTCGCAGTGAGGTTCTGCAGAGCTCCAGCACAAGCTTCCAGGGTCGCATCCTTCTTGCTCTGATCCATCAGGGACAGGTAGGTGCGGATGGCATCCGAGTGGTAGAGCCAGCTGGGTCCTTTGGGTTTAAAATCCTCCTCAGGAAGGGGGACACCATACTCATCGTTCTACAAAGAGATGAGAAACTGGAAGCTCAGATCCTGCTCCTCACTTGCAGCCCCTGCCTGGGGCTGAACATCACATTCCCAATCCCTCTGTGGCACATCTTACCTCCATTTTGCCACTCCTGCTGTTGAAACAGCCTGTGAGAGTTTTGTCCATGTAAACGCTCCGGGCCATGTGGTTGAGTTGGGTGTATTTGTTGGGAACCTCAGCATCCAGGCGGTAGGAGAGGTTGTGCAGGATGCAGATGCAGTTCTCCACAGACTGAATCACCCCCAGAATAAAAATGCAAACATCACATTAGGCAGAAAAATATGGAGCAGCACCTGCTGTAGCTCCAGAGAGGAATATCCCATGCCATAATCAGCTTTTTTAGCTGTTGCACCACCACATACGCTCCTGATCCTGCTTTGGGAAGTGGGGGATGGAAAGGAAGAAGGAGGTGGACTTGACATGAAGACCACAGATGCTGCAGTGTGGATCTCAGTGAGGTGACTGACTCAGTGAACCTTGGAAGGTCTCACTGCCACAGGCAAGGTGGTAAACAGGAAAGGAGAGAGTGAGGGTGGTGACATCAAACTATGAAATGCCAAATCTTGCAAGTCCCCCTCTTGCCACAATCAGCTTTCAATTACTTTACCCAAGTCACAGCTACAGATCAGGTGCCACTTTTTACCAAGAACATGCTTTTAAGCTCCTTTTCCTGATGTCAGAGTGGCCAATAGAAAGAGCAAGAGAGAATTTGACTGGATACCCGTAACCAACACCCAAACATGTGGTTACATTTCCAAAGGGCTGCATTCTGTATGTGCTGCTGAAACCACTCTTGAAAAGGCCATCCCCAAAAAGGGATTTGCTCAGTCCTGAGATAATTTGAAGTAATTTTGGCACTTTCCTAAACATTGAGGACTTCAGGGTGTTGATCTCCTGAAAATGTGGCTATAAACACTATTTTATCAGGGTCTGGGAGAAAGATGCCAGTTCCTGACTTCTTGCTGAACATGATCCTAATCTAGGGATTATCCACTTGAGTCCTGCTGGATGAAGAGATGTGGCAATGGGAAGAGCAAGAGATGGAGATTAGGATGCTGGAAGGATCCCAAGGTGGGAAGGGAAGGGAGTAGAGCATATTGGGGGCTCAGTATTTTGGTTTGTCTTTGCATTTGGGGACAGAATATTGTAAAACCCAGCTCTACTTCAGTCCCAGAGCCCAGAGGATTTGTAATCCTACAACAGATCCCACTGAGGCTCAAAAGTACAAGAGCAGCCACAGAGAGTCCAGTCCCCTCTTGTGTTTGAAAGGGATTTTGAGACATTCCCAAAGCTGCAATTATTAACCACAGGGGTGAACTCCAGCAAACAGCTCGGGGTGAGCATCTGGTACCTTGTCATCAGGTCGGTTGGAAGCCACACAGTTCTGGGTGTAAGTCATGACAGAATCAATCAAACCAGGGTAATTCCTCATGGTCTGGCGCCCCATGTCCGCAGAACTCAGGTTTCTGGAGGAAAGCCATCGAGGACCATGTTAGGAGAGAAGGAGACAGGGTTAGCTGGGCTCTGTTCTGGCTGTGGCTGTCACTGAACTCAGGGATTTTTGAGTGGATTCAGCAGGGCTAATTTACTATTCTCATTTTGGAGGCCTTCTGTAGGACTGTGCTGGTGCCCAGTTGTTGCTCTTTAGGACTGATTTAACCTGGAAAAATGTCCTGTCAAGGAGAAGACACTCTCCCAGTGGGAGTAACCAGCAGGATGTTCCCTTAGAGGCTGTCCTGTGCCATTACACCCCGTTGCCTCCTGCCAAAGGGAAGACTGGCTAAAGACCATCTTGGGATTTTTGGGATCACCAGGAGGGTGCAAATGCTTGTAGGCTCAGAGCTACCAGGGCCAACAGCAGTGCCTGATTCTGACACAGGGCAGAGGTGCTGGAGAGCAGCAACAGCTCTGACCAGAGGGACTGACCAGTTTGTGAAGCTGTAATGGATTCCTGGGCACTGGTGGCTGCCAGGACAGGGTTTTTCCAGTAACAGGAAATGGTTTTTGTTGTTTTGTTGTGTTTTTTCCCCTTCCCTGTTTTATTGCCTTGTAGCTTGCAAATGAAAAACAAAGAGAGACTGGCAGTCATTGTGAGATATTCACTCCAGGCATTCCAGAACTGGATTTGATGTTCACTGTGATTTGCAGCCTCCTCATTAACATGAATTCATCTGCAATCCAGAAATGCTTGAGCAGCAATGGCTTGAGCCCAGGGCAAACCCAAGGCTGTTCTCATCTCTGTGTTATGATGTGGCAGGGCCGTGAGTCACAGTAATCCTGGCTCACCCCTCAGAGCAGGAGCTCCAGACTCAACTGCCCAGCTTTCCTCGCACTCCTGACTCCCAAATCCTGCTCCCTTTGGCCTTTTGAGCTCCCTCTCCGACCTGCAACTGCAACCCCTTCATCAGGGGGCTGGACACTGCTGCCACAAGCTCTGGTAAATCTCTGCAGACAGAGCCTGCCTTGAGTTGAACTCCATGGAAAACTCCTTTTACAAGCTGTCATCACACTCCTTCCCTCATTTTAATGGGATATTTGGTGGCACTGGTGACTTGAGATGGTCTTAAAGCCGAGCACCTCATACACAACGTACACCACACATCCCCACGTGCCCTCCACGACAGGGAAGGGACCAGCCCCCAGTGCCTGTCAGACACGGTTCTCAGCCACAGAAGACGATGGTATCATGTCTCCAGAGGCCCCTGCTGCATTCACCCAGTTCTTTCACAAGCAGATCCAGCTCCTGCGAGCTGCATGTCTGGGAAGGGCGCGGCCGGCGCTGCGCTCCCTCGGGGAGAGCTTCCCTTGATGAAAGTACCTAATTATACAGGGTAGATTCTTTTTCCCCACTTGTTCCCATTGAGACAAGGAGCTCCCATCCAAGTGGAGGAGGGTGGTAGGAGAAACAGCAAGTCAGGGCGAAGATCCTCCACAAACGGGCTCTGGCTTTCCCGTGAAAAAAATAAACTACTCTGGGCTCAGCCTCTGCCTCGTGTTTTGTAGCTGAGCTGCCTGACGAGAAGAGATAGGAAAAGTCCAGGGTGTTGGGACTGTTCGGGGCTACAACAGTTGTTAAAATAAGTGGGAAAATGCTTGTTTTCCCCACATAGAAGATTCCATGTTTTTGTCGCTTAACACCCAAACCGGTTTGTTTTCTAGCAAGTAAAATTTTCTCTGGAAGCCTCAAAAAATCTAAAGGCAAAATGTGCCCAGTTTCCTGGTCTGAGCTGAACATTGATGGGTTTCAGTATTGCTCTGGGACAGCAAAAGATTTATGTGGAACTGGGAGCAATTGCACCCAGAAGAGGACACTGGATAGGTGCTTCCACCTTGCCACAAAGCAACTTGCATTTTTCTGAGAAAAGTCTTAGCAAGAACAAAACTGTTTAAAAAAAAAATTTAAAAAAAAATAAAAATTAAAAAAAAGCTACTCCACAAGTATTTTATCTGTAAGTTTTATCCCTGCACCTTCTCTGAGGAAAGCTTTCTTAAGGAGAATTTCTAATTAACACAATTGCAGCGGGCAAGCCTTCAACTCATTGTTAGAGGATTTAGATGGCTTCAGCTTTTGCCGACAGACACAAGCTGCAGTAAGTCCCTGCTTGGTGACTCACCTCAAACACCCTGTGGCATTGAAGAACACCTCTGGGTCAATGATTTCTCTTGTCCTGTTGCAGCTGCCGTCAGACCAGCCAGAGAAAGGGATGATAACACAGTCTGTGAGGACGGGGAGGGCCTCCTGTATCAACTCTTCTTTTAATTCATCAGTGGAGGAGAGGTTCCAGAGCAATCCTAGGATGGAGGTGGGAGACAAGCTCATGCAGAGGGTCACTGTGCATTAGGAACTTTCTTTAGGTCAGAGTGAATTCCAGCACCAAAATCCTTCCTCACTTCACCCCTCTCTGAGCTGAGGGTGCAGAGGCTGCCCTAAACCCAGTCTCTGAACCCTTATGGGAGACAGACAGGATGGGCCCCATGTGGAGATGGGCATCCAAGCACCCTCCCTCCTGCCCAAATTGGTGCTTATTGCCATGAGGTTGCAGGGGGAGGGCACCTCTCTAAGGATCTCATACAGGTTTCCACATAAGAACTCAGACACAGCTGACTGTGATCTACACCAAAAAAACTCACATCACCCCTCAAGAAAAGGTGAGACACGAATTAGAGAACCTGCCCAATCATACTGGGGTTTCCAGCACCCTTGGTCTTCTCTGGGAATATCACAGTGGCCTGGGGTTCAGGAAGGCCTGTGGGTGGCATGGTGACCACCCCTGTGGGGGAAACCTGGGGCAGGAGCTTCCCCAAGGGGCACTTTTGAAGTGAGGAACCCTTATGGGACATCAAAAGGCCAGGACCTCCTCAGCCTTCTGATTCAGGTCACCATTTGGTGCAACAGGAACATAAAACACTCCTTTTGTGCTATGGCAGCCCCGTGGCTACGGGGCCTTTGCGTGCTGGAGCAACACGGGCTGTGGGGAGCACGGGCCTGCTGAGGGCTGGGCAATGGTACCTGTCAGCTGTTTCTGGATTTCAGTGTTCCCTGTCCTCCGGAGGAGGCTCACACACTCCCTTATCCCGTTCTGCCGCCGGGTTTCAATCTTGTTGGTGGGATTCTTGAAGACCAGGTTCCGGAGGGCCCCGGCTGCTGCCCGCTGAACGTTCTGGTTCGTGCTGCGGAGCAGCTCCACGAGCTTGGCAATGCCCCCCAGCCGATAGACCTGCACCAGGACAGACAGGCTGCCATCAGCTCAGGGTGCTGGGACAGGGACACCTGGCACTGCCGTGGCAATGCTGGGAGTCACAGGGTGCTTCCTGTTCTCCTCGGATTCAGGGGAGATGGAGAAGCAGAGCTGGCCAGGAAGGATGGCCAGAGATGGCATGTCACAGAATCACACACTCAGAATCACACTCACAGAATCACACACTCACAGAATCACACACTCACAGAATCACACACCTACAGAACCACACACTCACAGAATCACAGACTCACAGAATCACACTCACAGAATCACACACTCACA
>VYXB01009841.1:112347-135278 GCA_013397135.1 Pachyramphus minor | reverse complement strand
ACTGCACTGAGCTCTGCCCTCAGTCTCCTCCAGCTGAACACACCAAGTGCCCTCAGTGTCCTCACACAGCTTCAAATCCAGGCCCTTCCCCATCTTCTCTGCCCTGCTTTGGACACTTTCTAACAGCTTCAGATCTTCCTTATGCTGCAGTGCCCCAAAGTGCCCCAATGTTGAGGTGAGGCCGCCCCAGGTCAGAGCAGAGCAGGACAATCCCCTCCCTGGGCCTGGTGCCCCCCAGGACACGGGGTTCAGACCACAGGTCATGACTACAAAGCTGCTGGTCTGGAGGTTGGAGCTTAAAGCTTCAGCTCTGTAAGTGGAAGTCTGTGAGTAATGGCCACAGACTGAGTCCTTTGCTGATGGTAAATGTGCTCCCACAAACTTTCACCAACCTCCACAGTTTGCACCAGCTGAAAATGTTGCTCTGCCCATCTGCAGAGGCCATTTATAGCCATGTAATGACGTGCTGTGGTAATTTATCTGCATCCTGGAATCACAAGTGGAGTTTAGAGGGATGGTCATGGCACAGTGTCACCAGCCTGGAGCTCAGCCCCTCCAGCTGCTCCAGCACCGGGACGGAGTGTGAGCCCAGACCTGCAGGACACCACACACATGACAGAGAGGTTTGAAGGCAAATTCCTCCAGCTGAACTCTCCAAAATGATGACTATTCCTGCTGTAGGATGTCCTCTGTACCAGGACATGATCCTGCCTGGAGCCTCTCCTGGCACAAACCAACCCCACTGACAATAGACAATGAATGAGCACCTTTCAGAAAGCAAGTGTGTGCTCAGGTGACTCACACACCTCCTCTGACACATCTTTTCTGGGAAGCCACGGGACAGACCAGTGCTCAGACAGTGTTTTCAACGGTAAATGAAGGGTGTGGCCACCCCCCAATTAACCCTGTTAAGGTGGGCTGGGGAACCTGCACTTGATTCAGACCCAGCACAAGGACACACCCCCACATCCAGCTCCGCTGTTGGGCCAGGAACTGGAAAGCCACCTCTGTAGGGCTGGTATTTTGATCAACTCATGGTTGCATGACTGCAAACACACCAGAGTGGGAATAAATTTTGGTGGCAGTCTTGCTGCAGCAGATCCATCCTTCAGGCTGCCTCCCTTGATGCATTTTGGCAAAGTAATTGAAGAGCAAGAGCATAAGAAAAATAACCTGTGCTGTAAGAAGGACATCTGTTTGATCAGATATCATAGAATGATGGAATGGTTTGGCTTGGAAGGGACCTTAAAGCTCATCTTGTTCCAACACCTTCCACTAGCCCAGGTTGCTCCAAGCCTTGTCCAACCTGACCTTGGACACTTCCAGGGATGGAGCAGCCACCAGTATGGATATGCAAAATCTTTGCAGCCATTTGCCAGCCTTTTTCAGCCACCTGAGCCAATGAATTAATTGGTGATTGTGAACAGAGTCACTGGGAATGCCCAGTGAAAATCACAGTGGGCCTTAGGGCAACTTTGTCTTACTCTGACACTGCAGCTCTGGGACAGCAAAAGATTTATGTGGAACTGGGAGCAATTGCACCCAGAAGAGGACACTGGAGAGCTGCTTCCATCTTGCCAGACCCCATCAACCTGTGCCACAGCAGCTTATTGTGATAAGGTGAACACACCCCCCTGTGTTAAAATCCTGACTAACTGCTGTTGTGAGAAAGTGGCCACTAATAGTCAAAAAGCTGGAAAAAACACCTAATTAATTCCTGAACGTGACTACTGAGGTATAAGGCTCCTAATGGGTCTCTTCCAGCTCAGAGTATTCTGTGATTCATGAAAATCAAGGATCCTTGGTGCTGGGAAAAACCAGCTCCATCCACCTCTTGTGCCGTCACATCCCGAGTGCCAGCGGAGCTGGGAAGGGGTTTGCTCACCTCTTGCTTGGCAGACTCATCCTGGAAACAGGTGTGCTGGAGGTAGTAAGCACCCATGGCCTGGTATTTGTCATCAGAGGAGCACAGGAGCTGGATGGCTTTCTGGATGGTCATTGTCCCGGCGTCAATCTCATCACCACAGATCCTGTGTTAGAGAGAAATATGGCATGGGGTGAGTGCTCAGCACAGCAGTGCTTTGAGTGATTGGGAAGGAATCAATGATAAAATGTAAAATGTTATCACATTCCCACATAAAGCACACACAGTGCTCCTCTGGAACATTTCTCTGTCTCAAGAAAAGAAATGGTAAAAGGTGGAAAATACATGGTGGAGGGCACTGAGGCTAATAAATTACAGATCCAGTCTATCCAGAAGCAAAGGAGACAGAAAATGAAAGCTCACTTGCGGTGCTGGCTGTCTAATCATGTCTCAAGTGGAAGGTTTAATGAACAGAGAACCAGTCTTCACTGTTCCTCAATAAAAGAATGAGTGGACAAGAGTGAAACCATCCACCAGGTTATTAGGACAGTGCAGTGCAGGCAGCTGATTTTCCCACAGCGTGTGATCCTTTGATGTGAGATGTGGTGGAAGCAAAATGTGAGAGCAGTTGATGGTCTCAGGAGGCCTCAGCAGATCCCTTAGGAAAAGGCAACAGGCACATCTGCAGTGATGGCATGGACAAATATTGAGTGTATTAAATGCTAATAACAGCACTGAGACATCCTCCTCCCAGGGTATGTTCCCTTTGGTAGTATCCATGCTCTCCATAAAAGTTGACCACTGCCCCCATCCCCTGTTAGAGGTAAAGAATGTGCCTAGAGATTCCAGAGGAAGGATATGATACCACTGGCTTGGGGCAGGACTGGAACCTTGGGAGAAATACAAACACTGGAATGTTTGTCCACTTGTTTAGAAATATGAAGGTCCTGCTCTTTTTGGCTTGTACTTATTTAGCATCATCTGTGATGTTTTAACCACATAAAATTGGAAAAAGGTCCAAACTTTCAGGCTGATGAAGGGGGCCTGAACTGCAAAGCTTGTCTGTGTTTCCAGTTACAGAAATTAATCTAATTAAAAGTTGCCCTCTCCTCTCAGCTGCAGCAGGTTCTCCACCCATTGCAGCAGTGTCTGAGTTAATTTTCACCACAACAAACAGCCCTGGAAAGTTCAGGACTGAGAAGAGTGAAAACCCAACCTCCTGTTTGGTTGTTACTGTCAGCAGTGACAGGGCACGAGTGGGAAATGCTTCATTAAGAGTGGATGAGATCCAAAAGTGTGAGGGCTTTTCTAGGCCAGCTGGGCCTGACTGGTGTTATTCCCTGTGCAGGACCCAGCTGGGACTGATGGTGAGTTGGTTTTACCTGGAGATCAGAAAACCAGTTCCTCTTTGAGCCACGTTTATTTATATAGATTTTTACTCCATGTGAGTGACTGTGTAGGGAACATGATCATACATGTGGCTGATCCTCTTCAGCCAATCCAGCAGACTAACAAAACACAGTGATCCTGAATAATTTCTTCAAGTGACCCTATTGCATTTGAAGTATTAAATATCACTCCAAGAGAGTGGCACTTCCAGGCATGGGATGTAGAGTCATTTTGGCTGTGCCAAGGAAATGTTAAAATAAAGGAAAGACACCCACACGTGGTTCCCACCCCCAGCAGCTTACAGCAAGCTAACATATTGTATCCTTAAAAATCCAAAGGTTCTCTCCCTCACAGTACAGCTCAGTGAATAATATCCACAGCTGTACAGCAAATTTCATACAGAATATCAAAAGCCAGCAATGAGGCTGTGACATGGGAAAGCAGCATGAGGGACTCTTGTCTCCACTGCCTTCACTGGCATAAAGTTCCACACAATTTATGTTACTCATTTAAGCACCTGTGGAGCCAACAAAGAGAAATAGGTGCTTCCAAAACCCATTTTTCCTAAGACAGGAAGACCTGCCCCCTGGAGATATCTCTGCCTCTCTTGGAATGCAGGAATGAGAGACAACAGCCTTGGATTGGACCTTAAGCATTCGATATTTAAGGCTGGATGAACCTCATTCCACTTCTATTTCTGCACTGACAATGAAACATCATTATGTGACTTTTCATCAGTTTGAATCTTCATCAAAACTTGGCACCAAGAAACTTCCCTTAAACTTGCAACAAGGAGACACAAAACTGGAGAGGCAAAGTTTAAACCAGAAATTGTGGAGCCCCAGAAATCCTTGGTTTGACCCAGGATTTTGGGGTTTTCACTTCAGTTTTTTTCATGCTCCTGAACGATGCAGATCTACACGAGAGAGCTGAGACACTGATGGATCCTGCACCACAGGGACTTCTCCTTTGAGAACTGGGACCTGGACTAGGAGTGTGGGGAGGGAGGCAGGTTAGTAAAAATATCAGGTCAGTGGCCATGTAAATCATGGGAATTTTTTTTCCTTTATAATTTTTAGGTCAAATGCACTTTTTCTGAGAAAAAAGGATCTCTACTTAGTCCAGCTTAGTCAAGGAAGGCAGTTTTCTTCCAACCACTCCATAAGAGGGCCAAACCCCTCTTCAGCAGGAAAAAATTAGGGATCCAGGTATAGGAAAAGGTGGAGAAGGTTCCCTTTTCCCTGCTGGCTCAACAGCAGNAGCTTAGTCAAGGAAGGCAGTTTTCTTCCCAACCACTCCATAAGAGGGCCAAACCCCTCTTCAGCAGGAAAAAATTAGGGATCCAGGTATGGGAAAAGGTGGAGAAGATTCCCTTTTCTCTGCTGGCTCATCAGCAGGAGAGATTTTAGTGGGTAAGCAGCCAGGCTCAGAGATTTCTCCTTGCTGGGAATGTAATGACCCCGGCAAAGCCCAGCTAAAGGGAGATTATTCCTCAGCCAGTCAGGGACATGCCTGACCAAATCTTCACTATGGGAAAAACATCCTGCTCCAAGAGAAACTCTTGGAAAGTGGCCATCTCCAGCCTGGGCCAATGTGCCTGGTAGGAAGAGCTCCAAAGGTTGTTCCTCTTCCACAAGAGCAACCAAATAGGAAGTGATTCAAAGGAGGTAAATGGAAATGATTCCATGGAGACAAAAAAGATGATCACACTTTGGAATGGAAGGGAAGCAAACACTGAAGAGCATCAGCATCACAGAAAGGCAAATTCCCTCACATGGCATTAACAGATCAGCTGGTGTTAATCAAATCTAAGTCTCCATCCTGTTTGTTGGGGCTACAAATCCCAGGAGATGAGGAAGCCAGAAAACTCTTAGCAAATTTTGTTGTTCATTAATAACATCAGAATGGAAACACTCAGAGTGTTCAGCACATCGAAACCTTTCAAAATAAAGCTGCACTGGAGCAAACCCAGCAGCCAGGCCCGATGCCAAGCAGCCATGTCCATCTCTGGGACTTGGCACTGGGGTTTTGACACCGCTGAAAGCTCAGCTGGAGCTTCCCCTCAGGGTTTGCTCCACGGGGAGACACCACGGGAGATGGGCACAGAGTGACACTGGGGGATGCTCCCCGTGAGCAGTGGTGGGAACTCTGCCAGGACAGAATCACAAAATCACCTCAGCACCTGCTTTGGGTGCAAACACACAGCTCAGACAGGTTCATATCACAAGGAGCCCAACTGTGAAATGATCATTTTTAGAGGTATTTTGTCCCAAATAGGAACAAACCAAAATGAGGGCGCCTTCCATCATACACAGTTCTGCTTTCATGAAGTGGCAGAGCCTTGGAGAATCAATGTTTTGATATTGGTCACCTTTATTTATCCCAAAAGACAGGACATAGATCAGAAAACACCCTCAGTACCTTTTCTGGCTATGCCAAGAAGCTCAATGTGTTTTCACTGTGGATTTCCCAGTATTTCCAGGGTGGCTGAGCTCAGCCAAGGAGTGGGTGGTTATGGGACACTCAGTTATTGTCTCTGAACTTCACTCACAGAGCACAGAGGCTGATGCAGCTCAGCTGAGGCCAAATTGGTGTCACCACAGACAAATATGAATCCAAAAAAACCCCAAAGGTTTGCCCCAGCCTTTACTGTCTCCTCCAGCAGCCAAGCTCTCCAAGACCTTTAACAGAGCAGCATGAAGATATTACGTATTTCCAGGTGCCTTGAGAGTCACTTGCTTTCACATGATCTCTAATGAGGTGTTTTAGACTCTTTCATACACAGAGAACTCCAAAGGGAAAAGTATCCACAGCTTAAAAGGAGGCCAAAGGTGCATGTGGGATTGTAGGTGTCCATTAAAGGCTCCTGATCTGTATCAGCAACCCTTAAGCTGGGGAATGTCTGCAGACACCCCAGCTCACCTCTTCATCTCCCCAAACGAGAACACCCTGAATCCTTCAGCAGGGCTGGCATTAGTCTGGTGTCTCAGGAACATCTCCAGCTCAGACACCTGGGGTTCCCCTGGAGACAACAAGGGCACTGATGGTGTTGGGGGGGTAACTCAGTGACTGAGCCCCGAATTCAGCTTCATTGGCCACTGCCTGAACCCCTGCAAGGGCAGAAGGGGCCCTCAGCTCAGACACAGGGATGTCCCAAACTGCTGCTTCCAGATGACCAACTGGCCCAGGGCTTTTCAGTCCCCTGGGGCACCTGAAGCAGAGAGTGCAACACATCTACAAACAGAACCAACATAATGTCAGGAGGTGGTAGACACAGCGTTTTTTGTACCTCAGGTTCCAGCTGAAGTGGGACAAAGGCTCAGAAGTTTCTAGGAGTCATTAAACATCACCTCCTTTATTACCTCTTCTCATTATCGGTACCTGATGACCAAGCAAGATGTAGAAACTTTTCTCCTGACTGGGCATAAATGACATAAATAACATTGCAAGATGTTATTTGGCTGAAAGCTGCCGAGCTCAGGGTGACACCCTGTCACTTGGAGCATGTTGCAAGTACCACCCATCAGAGGAAGTGATTTAAAGTGAGCAAATAGGGGGGGTCTTCACCAGCTGCTGAAATCACTGTTGCTGAGAGTTTCCAGATCTGAGGGATGTCACGAGAAAGGAGAAGGGTTCTGGGGGGATGAGGGAGCCCTGGACACCAAGAAGATTGTCTCCAGCTCCATCAAGCACCTGGACTCACTCCAGAGGGCTGTTTTGGCAACATCTGAGTGCTGTTCACTGAGAACAGCAGAGTAACCCGTGGACACTGAGCCCAGGACAGATGTCCTGAGCTTGGAAATGTAGATCCAGATCTGACACAGTGCTTACAAAGGCTTAAGACCCTGAGTGGTTATAGAGGAGTGTGTCTGGAATCACAGGATCATTTAGGGTGGAAAAGACCTGATCAGGTCCACCCTGTGCCTGTTCCCCAACTTGTCACCCAGCCCAGAGCACTGAGTGTCACATCCAGTGGTTCCTTGGACACCTCCAGGGATGGGGACTCCATCACCTCCCTGGGCAGCCCCTTCCAATGTTTAACAAACCTTTCCACGAAGAAATTCTTCATGGAAGAAAGGATGGGGTGTCAGAAGGTCCCTCTCTGCTCACTGAGGCAGGACCATAACAACAGGGCCAGTGGAAGGGAATGTACTTCAGGAGGAGTTTTCTCCAAGCAAGTCATCAGTGCTCAACCTCCTGATCTGACAAACAGTGCAAAACTCAGATTTCATCACCAGAGCCGATGCTATGGGGTGAGTAAAACCCTATGTCATGGTTTAGTTTATCAGAGAATCAGAGAATGGCTTTTCCTGAAAAACATTTAGGTGTTAAACTACTCATGAGCCAGCTGGAGGAAAGGTGCCTTCGTCAGAGCTGCTGTTGTAAGAGGAAGGACTCTCTGAGAGATAATTATCAAAGAAACAGCTCTTCCATGTCTCACACAGCCAAAGCCAGTTCAACAAAAGGCAGCAATCACACAATCAAGAATAGTTCCATAAATTAAATAACTTTGTGACTGAGTGCAGAGGGACTGTTCAGTACAATATTTGACACAGTATTTTGATATCTCCACACCATTCTCACTACCTGAGAACACCCAGTCACCCATTTTTCATCTCACACCATCCAAGGAGATCAGATCTGTAGCAGAGGACACCACTCTTGAACCAGCAATGACACTTTCCACAGCCATTGTATTATAGAGGAATTTTGTGTGGCAAACAGACCCAGTGGATTCACAGGTCCCCTGCAATCACTCTCACAGCAGTGGAAATCACCACATGGATCACCTTGGAAAGCATGGAAAGCATCCAGCCCTACCCTGGCTCACGCAGGTGGTTTGCAAACCTGCAGACAAGACATCCACCCACATGGGAGATTTACAGCACAAAAACCCACCACAAAATTATCCCTGTTACAAAGGCACAAACTCTGCCTGGAGAACAACTAGAAGAGAAGGACAGAGCCCCAAACTGGGCACTGCAGCAGCTGTGACCCAGCTGAGCCCTGTTCTGCACACACAGGTTGATAATGGGGGACCTCCAAGCAAACCTCTCCCCACTCAAAGATCAGGTGACCCAAATGAAGACTGAGGTCTCCAAGTGGAGAATCCTCCAAACACAACAATCCTACAGAGCAAAGAGAGCCCAGACATGGTCCTAACTCACTCAGAGCACACTGCAGAACAAGGCCAACAGTGGCTGCCACATACTTTCTAGGGGCCAACATTCTTCCAAACGAGTAATTTTTCCAAAGAGGAAAATTCCTTCCCGTGCTTCCAAAGCTTGGGGGGCAACTGATGCCAACCTCACCTCCTTTGAGCAGGATTCCTTGCAGGAGCTGCCCTCAGCACTAGACCAGCTCTGCAGTCTCAGGTGGAGCAGGGGGTGTGCCCCAGCCAGATCAGATTTACTCAGGGGACACAGCCCCAGCTGAGCCTACAACTTGGAGCTTTCCAACGTTTCCACATCAGAACCAGTTCTGCCAGATGGGCCATGCCCCAAGCCAGGAGAAGTGTATAAATGGAGCCACTCCCTAACCAGGGGGCATCCAGCACTGGAGAAGGTTCCTCTCTCAACAGCAGTTCTCCTCCTCAGAATATTCCATCATTCTTCAAGTGACCTTTTCAAAGCAGTGGTCAAGCCCACGACCGCGAGCGCTGTGCAGCGCAGAGCTGGGAGAAACTTCCCAAAAGCAGTGTTCTCCCCAGAAGAAGGCAGCTGCAGCCCCATGTTTAGTCATCCTGCCACCCCCTCCCACTACACTTTTGTGCTCTTCAGTCAGAAATTCCCTAGAACAAGTTATTCCCAGCTTAAGTAAATTTACAAAGCTGCTGACAGTGCTCTGGGTCGGCCAGGGCTCATTTGGCAGGTGTTAAACAAGAAGCAACTGGACACATGGGTAGCCAAGGTTTCATGATAACATGTTAATGGGTGAGTGATGTTTCTTGGCATCCATGCTCTGGGACACACTCCCACTCAATACAAAACCAGGGAGGCTTAGCCAGAGAAATCTGGAACATTCAGGTGTGAAAAGGGGCCTTATTTGGCTCACAAATTGCTGACTGGGAGGAGCTTTTCTCAATATCTACATCATTCCTTGGGCAATGGCTCAACAGTTTCTGGTCTTTGGAGAGTTATGACAAATCTGTGAGCCCTGTTAAATAGTGTCATTCTCATGCTGCAGTGTGCAAATTCTCTTTGGGACCAGGGAACACCAGGAATGAGCTTGGGAGCTTCTTGGGTTTGTGTGACAAGCTGCCACATCTGCCTGGGAGTTGTGAAAGCTTCTGGGTGGGTGCCATGTATGATGGTGGTGCAGCAGAGGTAGTGCAGTGGCCCCTGGAAACACTTGTGGAAGCTGCAGACCCTCCTTCTCCAGCCCATTAGAACAGTGTTTTGCAGCTCAAAACATGGAAACCACAGTCTTCCAAGACTTCCAAGACTGTGGTTTGTGCAGACCAAACCTATTCCAAGGCTGCAGCAGAGCATGGTTGGTGCTGCAGAGCTGGAGGCAGCTTTCAACCAACACCCCAGTAACACCACCCAAACAAGGCTGATTTTCAGTGGGAGCTCTGCTGCATTGTCCAGTTACATCCTTGGGAGTGTCTGAGCTCCCTGGGGTGTTTTATCTGCCCTGTTGCTGTCGGCAACTTCTACAAGAAGGGATCTGATGCTGACTTATGATGGACCATCCTCCACCCTTATTTCCTAACCCAAATGGGACTGGATACTCTGCACAGCAAGGAATCAACAGCTTCCATTGATTCCTCTTTACTGACCAGGCAAATTATTCCAGTTAGGATATTTATTTCAATTTTGGGCTCCATTTTTTTCTGGAACCCAAATCAGACCTTATGGGCAGATGAAGCACAGGCTGGGTGGCAAATGCCACCACTGAGAAGGTTCTCAGCTTTGCTCTGAGTCAGACCCTCAGGAACCAACTCCTTCAAAGACAGTTGATTTTTTGGGGTTTTTTTTTAGGTGTATTTTCAGCCAAACTGAAGCAGCCTGACAGCCAGGAGGGGCACCCAGACCGCACACCAACCTTTCTGCTCTTCTCCTCCCCACCCTTGTCCTGCAAAGGCCCTGTTGGTTAATGCCACCACAGAGACTGAGGCATCATCTTGCCCAACACCACACAACTACAACAGAGATACCTACACCGAGCCAGTCACGTTGGTTTCCCAGTCACATTGGTTTCCCAGTCATGTTGGTTTCCCAGTCATATTGGTTTCCCTCCACAGGCCAGGAAGAGAAATAAACCCTTCACGAGCGTGACTCATCTGACCCACTTTGCTGCGGGACACGATCGAGCGCGGGGTGCAGTGGGGAGAGATCCCCCGTGGCTGTGAGGCAGCTCTGGTGACCGGCTCTGACAGTCCCCCCCAACACATCTACGCTCCCTCAGAACTTACTTGGAGCTGGACTGGGCCTGCCCGTAAACCGCGTCCTGCTTGCAGCTCATCATGGGCTGGGCATAGACCACATCGGCCTTGTTGCTGGAGGGGCAGGAGAGGGCCCGCGCTGGCATTTTTTTACTGGTCCTGGTAGTTCCTTGCTGGGTGCTGCAGCTGCTGTAGATGCTCTGGCGGTTCAGGGTCGCCTTGTGCTCTGCCCGGCCCCCGACCTGGCTCTTCCTGAGGGTGCCCCGGGGTGGTTCACAGTAGAGGTCGGGCTCGCTGCGGCTGCTCTTGATGTTCTGCACGAAGCAGTAGTCGCTGCCGGCCCTGGGGCTGCACACGGCCTTGCCGTAGTGTTTGCTGCCCCAGCCCTCCATCTGGCTGTAGGAGCTGTAGCGCCTGTTCTCCACGTCCCTCTTCAGGGTCCCGTTGTACAGCTGGGGAAGGACAAAAGAGGACACAAAGCTGTTAGGAAGGAGCTGCAGGCCCGCGCTGCCGGGCCCTGTGTGGGTGTCACGGTTGACAAATCCCTGGGGCTCTTGGGTATTTTTGTGGCCCAAAGTTTGTGGGAGGTTATCCCACCTTACAAAGGTGTCAAAGGTTACAAAGGTGGTATTTCACAGGATCCCAGGATATGCTGGGTTGGAAGGGATCCACAAGGATCAGTGAGTCCAGCCCTCAGCCCTGCACAGGACCATGCCCAAAGGTCACACTCTGTCCCTGAGAGGATCATCTTGAGCTCTGGCAGCCTTGGTGCTGCGTCCACTGCCCTGGGGAACCTGTTCCAGTGCCAACCACCCTCTGGGGGAAGAACCTCTTTCTAATATCGAACTTAAATTTGGGATGCTAATCAAATTTGGGACACTTACTGATCAGGATGTGGCATCAGGAGCTTTAATGCAGAACTGAAAGCTCAGACACAACCCTGACAACAGAGAAAATGCCTTGTTGCCAACACACACAGGGTCTAAGGAGCTCACAGCACATCTCCTGCCTTCACAATTGATACCACATTCTCACCTGTGCCTGCATTTATTTTTAATTTCCTTATGCTATTGTTTTCCCCTCCCATCTAGTAGTTCCTTAGGAAGGGAGTAAAGGGAGTGAAAAATGAATAAGAAGGGATTCTCGAATCAAACTGTGCCAAGAAACAAGTGGAGACAATGAATATCTGCTTATGAGTTACAAGGTGTGTAGTATCAGCTCACATAATGGGATGCTCTGGGAACAATGCAGGATGTGCAATAAAAACTGAGGTGACTAAGCCAGGAAATAAAAAAAAAAGAGAAGATAAAAGATGGTAAAGTAAATCATCTGCAATTAACAAAACAAAAAATGGCTTTAGCTGTTCTGCTGTCAGTTCAAAATCACTGCACCACTTCACCAGAAGTCCTCCAGATTTGCATCAAGTTTGCCACACCAAGGATGAATTCAATATTCTTTTGCAATATTAAGCTTTCTGGATGTCAGTGCTGGCATCTGGAAGCCTGCAGGGTTGGATCCAAATGAGAGACAAGTCACTAAGGTGTGTACTCCACAAAGGAAAATAAATACAGCTATTTTGGTGCTGTTTGCCTCATGATACTGAGTTTGTGCACTGCACCCGCTCCGTACTCTGGGAAGCAGATCTCCAAGACATGCAGCAAACAGGGATAAAAAGAACTAAAGAATGAATCTACCAACCCCATCCCGCCTTGGTTTATCTGGGGAAAGCTCATCTGTGGTCCCTTGTTGGGTCAGAGTGGTTTTTTTATCATCTGACTCTAAGCAGTGGTACTTCAGGTGCCTCTTTCTGCAAAGGCCACCCAAGGGTCTGGGAGACAAAAGTCAACACTGGCACCTCACTATTTCCATGGAGATGTGAAAAGCTTGTGCCTGGTGTAACAGTTCATGTCACTGCATAAAAAATCCATATTTCCTAACCTAGAAACACCACAAGGGAGAAATGGGAATTCTCTGCATGCTCACCACGAGTCCCTGAGCACATTCAGCACCATTCCTGTCTCCAACACTCTGCAGAATTGTCATTATGTTAATTAATTAAGCCAAATATTTCCATTAACAAGCTGATATTCAGGAATGCAGGGAATCCTCTCGGCTGTGTCCCAGAGAGCTGCATAAGTCACAGCTGAAAACCTCCCAGAGGGGTTCCCTTGCAGGCACAGAACCTGGGTGAGAGGAAACCTTTAGTCCAGCTGCTACCCAGAGCCTCTGTTGTTTGAGGGAGTTTTCAGGTTTGCATCTAAACAGGTGAATTGCTGGAAGGGGAGGATAGGGGAGCAGATTCTCTTTGCCTTTACTGCAGAGGACACAGAAACAAACCTGCTGGTGCCGCAGCACGGTGGGTGGGTCCAGGTGTGGTGCCACAGGTTTGGGAGAACAACACAGATGTGGTAAGGAGACCAAGGATGAGGCACATTGATGGGTCTCAGGGGCTCCCTGGCAGTGGGGAAAGTCCTCTGGAANCAGGGTCACGTTGGATTTCAGGGAAAGGTTCTTCCCCCAGAGGGTGGTTGGCACTGCCCAGGCTCCCCAGGGCAGTGGGCACAGCCCCAAGGCTGCCAGAGCTCCAGGAGGGTTTGGATGCTTCACAGGCACAGGGGGTGACTCTTGGGGATGGTCCTGTGGAAGGCTGAGGGTTGGACTCAATGATTCTTGTGGATCCCTTCCAACTCAGCATTATTCTGTGATTCTGTGGAATGTCCAGGATGGACATCACACAGGTTCTCTCCATCCCAGCTTTGCTTGGGATGCAGCACATGCAACAACAGCGAAGTGACCTTTTATGAAGTCATGATGTGCCGTGTCTGCCCTTCTAAAGTGACATCATCCTCATTTTGAATTCATTTCCTCATGTTTATAAACCCTTGGGACAGTGAGGGACAGGACAGGGCTGCAGTGGGAAGGTGCAGGGTGGACTCCACTGCCCAAAAGAGCAGGGAACCCATTCCCAGGGCTCACTGCTGGCAGCTGCCGCGGGACAGACACCAGCTTGTTAGACATGAGCCCTGTTGGTTTTCTTTATGAGTCAGTTTAAGCTGGGTTTATTTTGTAGGACTGTCAGAAGCTTGGCAGAGCTGTGGAGCCCCTGGGCATCTGCTGAAACTGATTCAGCCAACCTGTTGTTTATCTAAGGCTTTTGTTTGCTCCTCAGTGCTCTCACACTGCGGCGGGGCCGGCGAGGGAAGGTGTGAGTGTGTCTCTGTTTATTGGTACAGAATTATCAATTCTAGATTTCCTGCTGGGTTTTTACAGTGGCCTGTGGAATTGTCCCTTTCCTTGCCAGCCCTGGGATGGGTGAAGCAAAGCCACTGCCTGTTTGGAAAGACACCTTTCTGCAACACAGGGAGCCCTGAGTGGCAAGTCAGTGCAGGTCCCGGCAGGGCGGGGAAGCCTTTTGCAAACTCATGGGAAAATAGTTCCCGTGTGATGTGAAGCTCATTACCAAAGTCAGTGCATGACTTTTATTGCTGATTCTACCAGATGCTTGGCTGAGCCCATTTTAATCTCTTTCAAGTGGCATGGACCTAATTGGTATCTTAGAATTCCTCTTTGCAGCAGGAGCCTGATCCAAGGCCTCCAAATCGATGAGGAGCATCCCGCCAGCTTCGGTGGATTTGCCAGAGAGTCCCTATGGATCCTTGCACACACTGAGCTGAACCCTTCTTGATCTCAGCAAAGTGCCACCTCTGTGCCTTCAGAGCAGCTTTCTCAGACTAAAACCTCTCTCCCCAGTTTGGGTGCTGACCCAGCTAAGTCAGGGACTGTCCCTGGAGCAGTGGTGGCCAAAGCCATGGAATTCCCTGGGCTGGGATCTCTTCCCTGGCTGCAGCGATCACTGAGACAGGAAGCCCAGCAAAGAAGGAGTGAGGCAGTGTGTCTGCAAAGGAGATGACATCTGAAGGTGAAGGTGATGCTATTGCACAGTCTGTGGTTTAAGGAGCCACCTGACAACCACCTCACAGCTTTTGCTGATGCCGTTCCATGTGTAGGGTGAGCTCTCCCTGTGAAGAGCAGCATTAGTGAAAGGAAAGAATCAATCTCTGGCCTTCCAACCTCATAAGCTGCCCATGTTTCCTAACACCCTAAATTGCATCTGCTTGTGGGTGTTTGCCTGGTGTGCCAGGTCCACACCTCCGCCCCTCAGGAGTGGGGAGAAACGCTGGAAAAGGTGAGGAAGTCCCACAGAGCAGGCTGGGGACAGAAAGCAGGGATTCCCTCTCTACTGAAAGATCTGGAAAGTGTTTTGGAGGGCACAGGCTGTCACCAAGACTTCTCCCCATGGGAACTGATAAGTCAGGGCAGTTTGGTGGGTCTCTCCTTCCAGCACAAAATTCCTGTGGTGATGTGAGTTTGCAACCCAGAAAACCAGTGGTGCCCTGGGTTCATCCCACAGCATGGGCAGGAGGTGAGTGAGGTGATCATCCCCCTCCACCCTGCTCAGGTGAGACCTCACCTGCAGTAATGCCAACAGTTCTGGTGTCCCCAGCATAAGGACTTGGAACTGTTGGAGCAAGTCCAGAGGAGGCCACGGAGATGACAAGGGACTGGAGCAGCTCCCCTGTGGAGACAGGTTGGGAGAGCTGGGGCTGTTCAGCCTGGAGAGGAGGAGATGTGTGGAGACCTCACAGCACCTTGCAGTATCTGAAGGGGCTGCAGGGAAGCTGGAGAAGGAGTGTTCATCAGGAATTGGAGGACAGGACAAGTGGGAATGGCTTCACACTGGTGTAGAATGGGTTTAGATCAGATATTAGGGAGAAATTCTCCCCTGGGAGGGTGGGGAGGCCCTGGCACAGGTTGCCCAGAGAAGCTGTGGCTGCCCCTGGATCCCTGGAAGTGTCCAAGGCCAGGTTGGACAGGGCTTGGAGCAACCTGGGATAGTGGAAGGTGCCCCTGCCCATGGCAGGGGGTGGAATCAGATGAACTTTACAGTCCCCACTACCCAAACCATCCCATGACTCTGTGATTCCAGCCATTCCACCTCTCACTGCCTTGTAGGACTCAGGAGGATGCTCATGTGCAGCCAGGCAACCCCAAACCCTGAATTTTAGCCTGAACTTCTCCTCCCTGCTGTGGAATGAGTCTGTGTGTTTGGGGCCAGGCCTTTGGAGCTGTTCATTCATATTAAAACAAGGGAGGGAGGGACAAGAGGAGAGGCAGCACTGGGAGCACTGGGGCTCCTGCCAGGCCCAGGCAGTAAGTGCTTCCCTCCACTGGCAGCAGCACAGACCTGCCTGTAAATTAATAAGCATTTGTGGATCACCAGTTCTCTGTTTTAGGAACAACAGTTGGAATATCCAACAGCCTCACAAAACAGGTGAGTGAACATATTTAACCTTTTATTTCAGCTGAATAATACAACTGGTTCTAAAGAGAAAATCAAAATGGCCCTATCCCAATAATCAGGCACAAGTCCTTATTCTGCCATAAATTCTTCTGCTTGTCAGGAAAAGTCCCTCCCTTCCTCCTGCTTTCCAGAGAAGCAGAAGCACAGAGCAAGGTGCACCAGCCCTGGGAATGATGCTCTGATCCCAGCTCTGCCTTTCCAGGGGTGTTTCTGCCTCCTGCATCTGAGGATCAGTTCATTACCTGGCTCTCATTTTTTTTCCCCCCCTCGCGATTTGTTTGTTTCTGGAGCAGCAGACAGAGAGAAGTGAAGGGCTCCGTATAAACACGTCAGGAGCAGGTTTCTCCCAGGCTGGAGGGCAAAGCACAGGCGATGCAACATGACAGGTCCCACCCTGAGTGATGGGTGGGGAAAACTCTCGATGCTGCTTGCGAAACGCTCCAGCTGCTGCCTCCTGCACCCTCCATCACAGGGAGAAAAATTGCAAAACCAGCAAATACGTTGTTTATCTATTTCTGAAATGCTCTTTCCCACCTCTCCTGGGTGCTGCCTTTTGCTATGATTTTTCTTTTTTTTTTTTTTTTTTTTTTTTTTTTTTTTTTTTTTTTTTTGTTTTTTTTTTTTGTTTTTTTTTGGTTTTTTGTTTGTTTGTTTGTTTTGGGTTTTTTGGGGTTTTTTTTGTAATGCAGCTGAGATTTAGGTCTTGGTTGTTCAGTTTGTTCTGTCCAACTTGCTACTACAAAGCCTGAAGCCTCTTGCAAAACCTCACAGGGACACCAGGGTCTGACCAAGCCATGATATGCAATGACTCTAAATCTTTGTTTTCTTTCCCAAGATTGCCCAAATCACTCTATTTTGGGGTTCTTTAAAACTTGAATGTGTCATCACAGGAAATGACACAGTTAGACCTGAAATCCCAATGGAACAAAGCTCCCACTGACAATGAGAGATGTTTGTCCATGGAAGCAAAGCCAGGCAGGGATAGCAGAGCATGTTCCTGTCCAGTGGTGACAACTCACATGCACATAAAGCACTTGGGAGAGAAATCTGGGCACTCTTCTCCCACAGAAGCCATTTGGTTAAGAATTTTCATAGTCTCTAGAGCAGAGGGATCACCAAAGTGTGTTTTTTATTAGTGCCATAACTCACATAATTGCTCCAGGGACCCAGCTGGGTGGGCCAGGGCAGAGCCCGAAGCTCCAGCAGTGGGGCCTGAGGGCAGCAGTGGTGAGCACGGGTGGACCAGTAGCCACTGGTCCTCTGTTCTGTGCCAGGATCCAACTCAGATAACTGCTTTAATTGGAGCTCCATCAGGCCTGGCAGATATTACTTGGTCTGGGAGCAGGGCTGCTCTCAGAGATGTCACTCACTGAAGTAACGTCTGAGCCCCTCATGACGAGAGATACTGAGGGGCTGGAGGGTGACCACAGAAGGGAACGGAGCTGGGAAGGGGCTGGAGCAGCAGGAGAACTGAGGGAGCTGGGAAGGGGCTGGAGCAGCAGCAGCTGAGGGAGCTGGAGGGGCTCAGCCTGGAGAAAAGGAGGCTCAGGGGGGACCTTCTGGCTCTGAACCCCCTGACAGGAGGGGGGAGCTGGGGGGGGGTCGGGCTCTGCTCCCAGGGAACAGGGACAGGAGGAGAGGGAACGGCCTCAGGCTGGGCCAGGGGAGGGGCAGGTTGGACATCAGGAGGGATTTATTCCTGGAAAGGGTTTCAGACATTGGAAGAGGCTGCCCAGGGCAGTGGTGGAGTCCCCATCTTCCTGGACTTGGCACTCAATGCTCTGGGCTGGGTGACAAGGTGGAACTCAAAGAGATCTTGCAGGTCTTCTCCAGCCTTTCCAGTTCTGTGACTCTGTGAGAACCCTGGGCTGAGCTCAGCTCTGTGGGGATGAGGGTCTGCTCGCCCCATTGAAAGCAGGGCATCCCAACATCCAAAATTCCCAACCCAGCACACCAAGGGCTCCTTTGCCCCTCCTCTGGGGCAGCACTGGGGGGATTTACACCCACACCAGGCCACTGTGTTTCCTTCTCGTGGAAGCAGCAGCCCAGGGAGCCCAGGTGGGTTTCTGCACCTTGTCCTGGTGCTGCCTCATCTTGATCATACCAGGACAGACAAGGGACTTGGGAATGCCCCTGGCTCTCTTGCAGGGATGGACTTGCCAACCCAGCAGACCCAGGCAAGTGCAGGGTGGCAGCTGAGCTCAGAGGGTCTCTGCTGATGGAGCTCCACATTCTGCCTGGCTGGGTGACAGGGGTTTTGCACCACACACGTTGCAACTCAGGGACCACCAGGCCATGCCCTTGGCTTCAAGCCCACTGCTGAACTACTCAGGTGTGTCTGTGTAAATCCTGGTCACCACTGAACCTCCGGTGGGACCTGTGGCATCACTCAGGACACAGCACACACAGTTCCTGCCGGGTGGTGTCCAGGGAACTGGTGGCCACTCGTAACTCACGTTGTCAGTAGGGTGACAAATGTCTCTAGGGGTCTTCAGGGCTTGACAACACCTGGACTGAAACATCTCCTGACCCCTTAGTGCACCCCAGGATGGTCCCTGTGCAAAGGAACCTTCCTGAAGGTTGGAGATCCCTGAAGGCTGAGCTACCCCCTGGCACAGGAGCCAAGGAAATGCTGCAGCCAAGGGCAGATCCCTGATGTCCAAGTGCCTTTTCCTGGAGTGGCCCCACTGATTCCAGTGTTCCCTGCTTCTACTACCACTACTACTACTGCTACTACAGTGAGTATCTACTTGAGAAGTTACTCACTGCAGTGCCAGGTACAACAATGCTGCAAGCAAGGCACTCCTCAAGAGGAATAAACAGAAAATAATCTTTCATAAAGGGTAAATCAAAGGTTTTAGTCAGCAGTCTTGTTAAGTCTGTGGTTTTTCCATAGAATTGGAAAAGCCCTCTAAGATCATCAAGTCCAACCATTCCCCCAGCGCTGCCACAGTCACCACTAAACCATATCCCCAAGTGCCATATCCACACATTTTTGACTCCACTACTGCCCTGAGCAGCCTGTGCCAATTAACTGATCCAGAGAGAGCTCCTCCTCCAGATCTATCACTTCTTTTGCTCTGATATTTGAACATCAGTATCATAAGGTTGGGAAGAAAACATAGAAGAGAAAAGGAAGACACATTTCCATAAAGACACAAAAGACACAAAAAAAGAGAAAGCCAGGGGTAACAGCTTTTAGGAGCTGTGGGTGAGGCAGGAAACCTGCTGTTGTTTAACATCACCATCTCAGGCAATGTCTTGGATTAAGGCAATTTAAGGCAGTGTCTCTGTTGCAGGTGCTGTGGAGCAACAACATGGACATGGATTGTCTGCTGCACCTTTTAACTCCAGGGGTATTAAGAGCGAGCGATTTTCCTCAATAAAACACTGGGTCATTTCCCTCAAGTATCTGAATTTGCCTCTGCTCCTCAAAGGGCTCTGAGGCACATTCACAGCTCCAGGTCCAGCTGGAAAGAAGTCCAGCAATTTTGTTCTTCAAAAGTAGATTCACTTTATCTCTGTTTTCACGCCTTACAACCCGGGGATTACAAACAGGAAACATCTTTTAGAAAGCCTAAAACCTGCACAGGCTTCAAACAGGTCAGTAGACCAAAGCTGAAGTTAACCCAGGCTGGTGGTGGATGTGTGTAAAACTTTAAGACTTTCTGGAAAGAAGCAAAATGAAGGATGTTCCTCAGCGTGGTTGGGGGTTATGATGTCTGTTAAGCTTGTTAAGCAGATTTAGGCTTGAGGTTACATGTTCCAATGTGCCAATGGCACTTGGGACTCATCGAACTGCAGCCTGTTGTGTGACTGCTCCCATCCAGCTCCCAGTGGCAGGACACAGGAATCCAGAGGAGCTGATTCATCCTGACCTGACAGATCTCCAAGATACAGGAGATGAATCATCTCCTGGTACCTCTCTCCTTGTTGTTGGATGGGGGAGGAGGCCAGAGACTTGTTAGGGCTAAATGGCTGATTTTCAGATAGACACAGTTAGGTAAGACAAATTTTACTGTGAATCCTTCACAAGTCCCAGTCCTGAGCAGCAGCCCAGGTCCTGAAGGCCTTTACCATAAGTTTCTAAAACAAAAGGCTTGTAAGACACTTCAATTTGGAGAGAGACCTTCCCCCATCAATAACTCCAGAAAAGACCTTCAGAAAACAGCCAGAGCTGCATAAATCCATGGTGAACCACAAGTGACTGGAATTCTGTGTCCACGGGACTCTGGTGTCTAATGGAGGCCCTGATCTTCATCATCACCTTCCAAGCTGTTCACCAGAACACCAACATTGCTGGCTGAAATCCCCAGCAGCCAGTGGCATTTCTACCTACCCAGAATTTGTTCAGGTGTCACAATATTTGGGGAGAAGATCAGGAATTAACAAGGATAAGCAATAATCCCCACACCAGCAACACTGACTGCAGTATTGTGTTCCCAGCACGAACAGGAGCAGGAGCTCAAAGGGCTGTTGCAGAGCTGGGGCTGAGCTTCCTCTCTCTAACAAAAAATCCATCCAGAAACTATTGAAATGGCTGAAACAGAGCATTTTTGCTTACACAAACCATAACCAACTCCACTCAGGAATCACAATAGACAACACCAATATATCATTGAAGCAAAACATCACAATCATTTCACTTATGAGGCTCAGAGGTTCCACCTCTGCCTCGGGAGGTGCCTCAGCTGCAAATTTCTGGTGGCCACAAAATCCCTACCTGTTTACCACACCCAGACCCTTCTGCAGGGCCCCACCAGTGCCTTAGGGATGGAGAGAGGACAGTTAAATGGATGGACCTGTGCTCTGACCCCTCACAGAATCCCAAACTCTTTTGGGTTGAACAGGACCGTAAAGCTCATCTTGTTCCACCCCCTGCCATGGGCAAGGACACTTTCCACTCTCCCAGGTTGCTCCTGGTCCCACCCAACCTGACCTTGGACACTTCCAGGGATGGGGCAGCCACAAATTCTTTGGGCAACCAGGGCCTCCTCACCCTCCCAGGGAAGAATTCCTCCCCAATATCCCATCTAACCCTGCCCTCTGGCAGTTTGAAGCCTTTCCCCCTTGTCCCTCCAGTCACTTGTAAATAGTTTCTCTCCATGTTTCCTGTGGGCTCCCTTAAAGTCCTGGAAGGCCACAATTAGGTCACCCCACAGCCTTCGCTTCTCCAGGATGAACAGTTCCAATTCTCTCAGCCTTTCCTCACAGCAGAGCTGCTCCATCCCCTCAGTCAACTTGGTGGCCTCCTCTGGACTTGCTTTTCCTGTCACAGTCACTATGGTCACCCTTTTGGTGGCAAAACCCCACTGTCTGGGAATTAACCAGCACAGCAAAAGGCACTGAAACAAGATAACAGCCAGCCTGGAAATAAACATTTCAAAGACACTCCAGTGCTCCCAGTTTTGCAGCTGAACGTGCAGCAAGAGACATCGCTGCCTTGAAGCAAGAGTGCTGCACCAAGGGCATTAGGAACAACACCAGAATCCTTCTGGAGCTCAGGAACCCTGGTGCTGTGAACAGGCAGAGGATCCAGCAACTACCAGGAAAAGCTGCAACCCTCTGTCTGTGTGCTTGAAGCCAACAAAAGCACCTTTCCTGGTTCAAGCCTTTGATGGTTGACTCGGAGCTGCTTTGCAGTCCCAGAGTTGTTGAAAGGAGCCCTTTCCTTTTCTCATATTCAAATCCCGGAGCTGAATTGTTCCTTTCTACTTCAGAGCTGAGGAAAAGCAAGGAAAGAACAGAACACAGGCCTGAGGTGGAACAGAAGCACAAGTTGTGCCAGGAGACTGTGGAGTAGTTTGGAGTGATTCCTTGTGTGCCAAGAGTCTGTCACCAAGGACAGGACCAGGCCTCTGTGGGATGACCTGCACAAAGACAAGGACTATCTCACCTGTGCTTTTTCTGACAATCTGTAACAATATTTTTTTTTGGAAATCACTGCAGAAGAACTGGACAATGGTGTTTTTTCCAGCACAGAGAACACCTGGCAAGGGTCTTCACTAGCATGAGATTGGGAATAGCAACACAGTTGTAATGCAGATCCCCTGGTCATCACTCCCCAACCACATTAATGTTGTTCAAAGGGACATTTTGTGCACAGAAACAAAAGTGGAACCTGCTCCAGGTGAGCAATGGATGTGCTCCAAACTTGAACTGAGCTTTAGGAGCCTGAACCCAACACTGATCCTTCAGACAGCTTCAAACCCCTTTCATGTGGGTGTTAATCCACAAAACCAAACTCAATCTTGTCCACACCGAAGTCCCCAAGCACATAAGATGTAGATGGAGGGTCCTTGATCAACCTCCTCCATTGCCTGAATCACTTTCTAAGAGAACATAGTGATGCTTAATCTCTCTTGGGCAAGTTTCTGAAGCACTGTGACCTTCCTCCAAGGCTCTGAGAGGATTCTTTCTGCACAGGTACCTCCGAGCAAGCCACAGTTCCCAGATCAAAGAGGATCTTACCGGATATCCCCAGCTGCTGTTCCCTGTTTGGGTTTTGGTGTAGTAGCTGCCCCGGGACGTCCCATAGCCATAACCATCAGCTAAACCATCATACATGGAACCTGTAAAGGGAAAAAAAAATGTGTTCAGCAGGAGAAACTATTCCCATTGGACACATTTCAGAGCACGGAGCTCTTTTTTGCCCAGCAAGTTTAGTTATGGAATAGTAACAGTTATAAATCTCAACAGGAACATAGAAAATACCAGCTCTAAGTTGAGCCCTTGCCATTGCAGGCAACTCACAGAATATGTTTATTCCAGAAGAGCTCTTGGAAATTCCAGCTCTCAGACCAGAGGTGACACCCCAAGGTTTTCAGCACAAAAGACCTGGTGCCATAAAATCTACAGCAGACAAGCAGAGCCCAGGCCAGTGTCTTAGGTCATAGGATCACAGAATCCTATGTAGTGGTTTGGGTTGG
>VYXB01009841.1:92188-111963 GCA_013397135.1 Pachyramphus minor | reverse complement strand
CAGCTTTTCCTCACAGCAGAGCTGCTCCATCCCTCTGATCAGCTGGAGGCTCCTCTTTGCTACATGAGAGGAACTTGATGATGTTTTGTGCTGCACAGCCTGGAAGGTCTGACCCTGGAACACACTTCCCTTGTTCTGATTTGGAGATAAATACAATTTCCCTCTCTGGAGGGAAAACCCATCCCTGACCCTTTCTGTGCCTGAATCCTCACAGCCACGTCAACACAAGGCTTGTTTGTGAGCAAGGCTTGCTAAAATCAATAAATAGCCAATAACAAACACAATAGGTAAAGGATGATCAAGTCTATTTAACACTTGGGGATCTAAACCAGTCAAACACTAAAAAGCCTAATTTCACTGCCTTAAATTTCAATGTCATCTCTAAAAGGTCACTTGATATGTTTGCACTTTCTTTTCCTGCAAATGTGTTAAGTTCCATCATTATTTTTGGGATGATGAGGAGATAAGTGAGTCCAGGTCTCAGATATGCTCTTTAAACATCTTGGACTGGGAGGAACCCATCAGCCATTTCCACTGTCCCTCAGTGCTTTAACCAGGGTGTTTGGATTTACCTATCCCAGCCATTCCAGCAGCCTTTGGCAGTGCAAACCTTGGATCCCTCCCAGAAACATTTTACTCAATGCCACGTTCATCACTACGAGGAAAAACGAAGCAAGTCATTCCCTTTCCACAGTGAAATTTCCTTAAGCCCCTTCAGATGGCCCAAAGGAGTTTAAGGTCACTTAAGTTTCATTTTCAAAAGTGCTCAAGAATTGTGGCATCCCAGGTCCCGTTATGAGGAAGTGCAAACCCTACACTCAAATTAACTTCCAGGGGAAGCTCTGAATGTCTAACAAAGCACAAAATCAGGACATACCTGTCTCAGTTTATGCACCTAAACTGGTGGGTAATGTCAGGAATATCCTAATCTTTGTGATTGTTTGACAAGACTCATCTCTTAGATAAACTGGATAAGCTCGACCGCAAAGGCCCCGGAGCCACTCCGGTCTTCTACAGCCACTGATGCTTGGAATAAACCTGATTTATTGCCTTGCCTGAGGCTCCCAGAACCTGTTATGGTGATTTGGTTTGTGGCTAAAAATTCTTGCATTTTCTCAGGAAGATGGTTCCTGTGGATAATCATGAGATTTGCTTTCTGTTGTCAACAGGAGAGGAGTGAGTCTGTAGGGATGGGCTGAACGTGAGACCATCACCCAGTGCAGAACACGCAAGAGTGAGGTGTTTTCACCTGTGCAGGGAACCACAGGACCTCATTTTCCATAGTCCAGAGCCTTGCTGGGCATGGCTCCTTATTGCCATCTCTCCAGCCCTGATTGTTTTAGGTGTGTAAAACTGCACAGAACTTGCTGATAAATCCTGGAAATGGCCATGGACACACAATGGGACATTCAGCCATGTCCTTCCCACCCTGGGGTCCCCAGATCAGGAATCAGTGTTGGGCCTCACTGCAGGGCTGGAAATGGTGAGTTTGGGCCAGAGTCACATAATAATCATAATTCTGAACACAAAGATAAAGCCATCCCATGATAATTTCCTGGGAATTCCTTCTCTGAATCAACCTCTTGTTCGCTGTAAACATCATGTGACTGAAGGGGGGAGCACCTGGGAGCATTTTCCTGACACAACGAGAGAGCAGGTGCAGGAAAGGGTTTTTGGGCATGACTGGCAGCTCCATCTCACCAGTCCTCCCTGGGGCCCAGGCTTTTCCTGTCAGGATCTGTTCTTGCCATGCACTGCACTCAAGACTCAAGGATATGAGCAAGGAGACACCAAAAAATAAGCTGGTTTAGGCACATCTCTAATTTTCTTGGATAAATTCACTGCTACACGGCCAAATTCAAGAGATTGGGCAGTTCATGCAAGTTTATGTCCTTCAGTTGTGGGAGAGTTGCCTTCACCTCGAAGAACTTGTACATAAGAGCTTATAAATACATAATTATATAGAACCTCAAATGTTCAAGGCATTTTGAAGTCACCTTGCTGGTTGGAGAAGATGCTTCTCCTGCCACCACACAACTGTGATTTTATTGCTTGGAGAGCTCAGTCTGAAGGGCAGGAAGGACCTGGGGATTTTCTGATGGAGGTGGCTAAAGAAAACATCATCTCTGTTTGTTTCTGAAAGTTTAGACACTTCTTTGCCAGGTTGTTGTTCAGAACCAGCTTGGAGGTGTCACCAGCCCTCAGGGAGAGGAAGGACATTCCTCTTTCCAACCACCTCAAGGGTAAAGACTGTACAGGCTGGTCACAGGTCCTCAGAATCTGGGATAAAACCAGACAATCTCAAAAAAACACCACCTTTGCAGGGTGTGGAAATGCTCTTTGGGGGAGATGAGTCCTTGGTGCTTTTTTCTAGCTACGTCTGTGCCCCATTTTTGTCATGCAGGCAGCTGGTTGGGTCTCTGAAGTGCCCACGTGCACTTGGACAAACACAGAGCCAATTAAAACCATATTTGTAGTAGATAATAGAGAATCACAGGATCATCCAGGTTGGAAAAGCCCTCTGAGACCACTGAGTCCCACCATTAACCCAGCACTGCCATGGTCACCACTAACCCATGTCCCCAGGTGCCACATCCACAGACCCTTTGAACACTCCAGGGATGGTGACTCCACCACTGCCCTGGGCAGCCTGGGCCAGTGCCTGACCACCCTTTCCAGGAAGAAATTCCTCCCAAATATCCAACCTAAACCTCCCCTGGTACAACTTGAGGCTGTTTCCTTTTGTCCTGTCCCTTGTTTCCTGGGAGCAGAGCCCGATGCTCACCCAGCTCCACCCTTCTATGAGGGAGCTGCAGAGCCAGAAGGTCCCCCCTGAGCCTCCTTTTCTCCAGGCTGAGCCCCCTCAGCTCCCTCAGCTGCTCCTCATAACAAGGGACCACTCAACAGATGGAACAGAGGCAGAAAATCCCTCAGATGAAGCTCAGCCATCCCAGCGACCAGGGCAGGGAATCCCCCTGAGGGCTGCTCAGGCTCTGCCCCTCCCCAGGTTATCATTCCCCCAGGGCATTTCCTTCAAAACTTGGTCAATTTAAAATCTTATTCACCTTCAGTGGGACAATCCATGAGCGTAAAATCTAATTAAAACAGGTAAGAGTTGCAATATCTTGCACTTTGCACCCCTGTGGGCCCCCACTACATTCTCCCCTTGCCCTCATCCTCCTCTCTATCCCTCTTATGGATCATTGCAGAGCAAACTGAGACTTCCACCTAACACATGTGAGTTCTTGATGAGTTCTTTCCTTTCTCCAAAGGCAGCTTTCCTCTCTTGAAGCTGAGAGCTGATGGCAAGGAGAGGAATTGGGTCCAAAGTGCTCTTTTCCAAGCAGGAAAACAGAGGCTTCAGCTGGACACACAAAGCCAACGTGGAGCATTGTGAAAAAGGATGTTAATAAATATTAATCTGTGGCAGGGAAAGGCAAGACAAGAACCAGGCACTGGTAGTGCAGGCTAGACAAGTTAAATCATAAACTATGCACGGCTTTCCAACAATAAGGATGATTAAACATAGGAAAAGCATAGTAAGAGAAGAGGGCCTGTGGGAGGCACAAAGCAAAGCCTGGATGCCTTCTAGGAGAGAGGTGGTAGTGAAATCCCAGACGCTGAGATTCTTGCAGGAATGACCAAACTTCATTTCTTGCCTTCTGGCCCATGAGCTAAAGGGTTTTGGTGCTTTTTTCTACCCCGATAATGTGAGGTTTGTGGAAGAGTGGGAGGCTTTCACTGAATCATGTGGGGGAAGGGTGCAGAACCCTACAAAAGACTTGCTATCCCCAAAATTTCCTCCTCCCTTCACATCAGTGTAATGGCCCCCATCAAAACCAGGTGGGTTCCCACCAGAGCTCAGTGGGATTTCTCCCCTCTCAGCCACAGCCAGCACAGGAATCCTCTCAATCCCAGCTCAGCCCTGAGACAGCTGGATATGACACTCCTTGGTTGGGTTTGATGAGTCTCTGGCAGAGCCTTTCCTCAGCCAGAGGACTTTGCAGCACTACGAGGAGCTGGCTCAGCTTGGCCTGGCCTTTTCTGCTGCTGTGCCATTGCAATTCATTTTCCCTGTAAATTTGCATTACTCACAAGTTCAGTGGGAGCCATCCAGTCAGGTATTCCCATGGGGAGAAGGACAGGGATATGCCCTAGGGCAGATCCCACAGACCCAAAAGCCAAGGAGAACACGCCCCACTGATCCCAAACCCAGGAAGGGCAGACCCCAAAGACCCCCCAGACTCTGCAGTCATCCTTGGGAACACCTCTAGCTGCTGTGCTGGGACAAGGCCCCACTGTGGGTGCAACTGGTGTCTGCTCACCAGTGCACACCAGTTGGAGCCCAGATTGATCTCTGTGCCCCCATCCACGTACTGGGGGGCACCAGATCTTCAGGGAGTGGCCACAACACCAGGACCTGCTGGACTCCAAATAACCAACTCATTTTATTGTATCCATCAGTCAGCAGGATATTGGGGGAGTGTGTGTTGACCCTCCCAGGGAGCTCCAGTTATGGGACAAGTCACCCCCCACCCCTGCTCCATGCAAGAGGGTTCCATGTCCGTGCTTCCCATCCTACAAGGTTCCTGGAGCTGGGGGAGGCTCTGGCCTGTGCTTCAGCTCTGTTTGAAAACACAGATCCAAATGCAGCAACAGACACCTGGAGCTGGACCAACACCTGCCCAGACACACACAGGGAACTGTCTGGGTGCAGGGGAAACAAAGCATGAGGACATTAAACAAGGGGCTTTGGGAATAACCTCGGCTTGGACTGTCTTTGAGGAGCATCTCTGAGAAATCCCAGGTAGCTGGTGTTGGAGGAGCATTTGGACAGGCAGGATCCATGGAGCCTGTTTGTAGGAAGCATTAATTTTCCTCCTCAGGCCTGCCCAGCTAATCTTTGGCCAACAGCAGTGAAAAACAATACCTGAAAGTTTAGTTTGACCAGCTAAGGCACCAGCCAGGAGGAAAACCTGAGAATAAATGGCAACCTCTTGCCCTTGTGGGATTCCATCCAGAAACTCACTGACACAGCAGCTGCTGGAGTGAATCAGCCACCAGGACCTTCGTGCTGGCCAATCCCCCCATGGTGGGAGTGGGAGGGCCTCACCCCCATGTGTGGAGGCAGCTCCTGGGAGTGGGATCAGACTCAGCTTCCCTGAGACTCAGAAACCAGAGCCGCACATTTCCACGCAATTCCCATTTCCCAGACGTTCCCAAAAGTGGCTGGAGGAGGGGTTTAGCTCGTCAAGCAGACAGGCAGCTTGGGAATGTGCTGTTTTTCTTTTTTCCCTGTCCCATAGGTTTCACCTGGGCTCCTCTCCAAACAGAATAATCCCGTGCTGCCTCCCTTCCATCCTGCCTGTGGGCAGCAGTGGGAGATGTTCCTCTGCCCACTTCCCCTTGAAATGTGCCTCCACTGGAAAGGGAGGCTGGCAGTGCCCTGAGGACCATCCAGAGCCCCTCACCTCATCCTGGAGTGTATTTGATTTTGTCAGGTCTGGCACCATAACACATTAAGCAATAAACCCTCAGGAGGTGGGAGGAGATTTGCATCTCCCACTTTGGTGGCTGAAGAAAACTCTCCCAGCCCCCCCTCACCCCTTGGAGTCTGTGTCCACAAAAAAACCAGAAAGCAGAGATTTTTTTCCTGGCAGTGCCCACGTTCCTGCCACCACAGGACATGGCACATGTGCCCTCCAACATGAGCCTGCTCTATTCCCCCCATCCCAGCACTTCCAATGCCAGGATGATTCCCACAGGAGCACCACCTCCACCCTTCACCCAGCAGCCTTGTGCCATCCGTCTTCCCATGGCATTCCAGCCCAAAATGTGTGTCTGGACCATGACACCTCAGCAGTGCTGGGTTTGGCCTCACAATCCAGCTTGAAAAAGCTGCCAGGCAAGCCATAGTTCCCCCAAAAAAACTGCCAGAGCCTGGCACAGCTCTCCCAGCTTCCCAGCAAACTCCCTTTACACTCTGCTCGCTCCAAGCACAGCTGAACATTCAGTCTTAGCCTCAGAGTGCCTGACCCCACCAAAGCCCCAAGCTTTCCTCTCCCTGGAGGACTCAGCCAGGCCAGAGCTCTCTCCTGCTGCCAAAGCACCTCCAAGTCCATGAGATTTTGCACTGAGCTGTCTCAACCCTCTGAGTTTGCAGCTTCCAGCTTTACCTCCAAACCAGCTTTCTCCAAGCACAAGGGTGGCAAAGAAACCCATTTGGCAAGCCTTGAACCAAAGGGGAAGTTATTCCAGCAGGAAACCTGGCTCCAGGACTCAGCTGACTGCTTGTGTTCTGTGGCACAGGCTCAGAGCCCGGAGCTGGAACCCAGACCCCAAGACCCCTTTCTACTCCTCCCACCCAACAAATGCCAGCGACACTTCTCCCCCCGACTCAGCTCCTTCCTGCCACTCGCACCAGGGTGTCCCAGAGGCTCCCACACTCCTTAACCTGCAGATGGCAGAAGTGTTGGGAGCTCAGAGTAGAACCTGAAGCCGAGGTTTGTGCCCTGTGAGTGGGCACAGCTGCCTGCTCTTCACCTGCCCAGTGCCCAGGAGGCAGTGAGACCCGGAGCGTGGCCAGTTCCAGCCCCAAAGCCCGGTGGAGCTCTGTTTGCTTTGCCCTTCCACGGGAGGGGATGGTGGAGAATCCCAACCATGGAAGCACTTGCCGAGGAAGGATTTGCAAAATTAGGCAGCTACTCCAGCTTTAGAGCCAGGGGACAATTGGTTAATAGCCCCACACTGAAATGTCCAAATGCTTTGGGGATGTGGAGCAGTGCAGCACTCCCGGGGATCAGCTCCACTGGGGAGACAGTCGATGCATCCAGCTCCGAGTCTTGTCCCAACTCTTCCATCCAGAGCAAGAGACCTCAGCATCCCCTGCCTGGGGTGACAAACCAGTCTGTCCCCCACAAACAAAGCCCCACAACAGCACCCCAGAGCATCAGCCCTGTCCCCAGAGGGGACCCCCTCTCTGTCCAGGGTTTTACCTCGGTTGGAGTGGCCCACGCTCGAGGACACGGACGACTTCTGCTTCTGCCGCTTCACCGTCATCATCACCTGCTCCTGGACCCGCTGTTTCCCCGTGCCCTTCGTTTTCAGCTTGTGGTCCGAGGGCAGAGCCAGAGTGGAACTGGCCTGGTCTTGGAAGCATTCATATGCCAGGGCCGTTTTCAGCGGGGAGTGGAGCATGGCTGCGATCAGACGGCGGGGGGGGACAGGGGGCTGCACTTCACCTGAGCGCGCACAACACAGGGGCGACCGCGGACCGGCTCGTGCTGGGGTTAATCTGCCAAGCCCCTCCTTGCCATACGTCCCCTGGCCCAGGGTGTCTCAGGGCTCCTGCTCCCAGCTCTGCTCCCCGGCGTGTGAGCAGGCACACCCTCTGCCAGACTGGATATACAGCCCTGCCTGCACACACCCACGTGCTCCCGCCGCGGCTCCTCGCAGCCCCCGCACCATCGCTGCGGGGCACGGGCTCCCCAGAGCCCTCACCCCAAAACCACCCCCCCTCAGCCCTCACAGCGGGGCAAGGGGCACCTGTGGGTGCCAACCAGGGGTGGGCAAGGCTGGGAGGTGCGAGGGTTGGGGAGGGATGTGGCCGTGCCCGGCTCTCGAGGGTGAGTGAGGCTTTGTGGGGCTGGGTAGGGAACGGTGCTCTTGGGCAGCTGGAGGGATGGAGGATCTCCCACACAGCTTGGGTTCTAGTATTTCCCTGACTCTAAACCAGATCAAAATGCCATGTCTGGGTGCCAAAAGCCTGGGGACACCCCTGCTAGTGGGAGGCAACGTTGCACAGGCCTTGGGTCAGAGGGGCAGTGATGCCCCCAGCGCCCGTTCCTGCCCAGGGTCCAACCTCCAGCCTGCCAAGGTGCTCCTGGCCCAATGTGTGCAGCTCCCAAGCTGCAGAAATCTTCCTCTGCCTGCACAGGTTGCAAATCCACCCCTCTGAACCCAGGAATGCAGGATCCCTGCAGAACACCCGGCGTAGGGGTCAGGGAGGGCCCTGAGGTCCTCAGGAGGGTCACGGTGCTGCCCATGGGGGTGAGACCCCTCCCCAAAGGGTGTCCCACTTGCTGCAGGGACAGGCCTATGGGCAAACATGCCAGGCAGAGTTGGGGCAATCTGTGCAAGCAGCTTGGGGTAGCAGGGAGAAAACCAGGACATTTAGCAAGCAGAGTAGAAGATAAAATGGCTGTGCAAGAAATGACATGCCAGGTTATGAATGTGAGCAGAGAATTTTCTCTCTGCCAAGCCACACTGCAGCAACTCGTCTGCAGAGAACTGAACACCTTGGTGCTGGTGTGACCAGTTTCAGGTCACAGCAAGCACTGACAAAGCTCCTGCCAAGCCACAGGAGGCTGATAGGGGAGAAGAGGCAAAAACCCCATCAGGAGGGAGGCTGAGGGGAGGGTGCCCAGGGCAGAGGATTCTTGGGTCCCCCAGGACCAGATCCTGGGTGTTTGTGCCAGCACACAGACTAGAGAAGGGCTGGGAGGAGCAGAGCCCTCTGTGCTGCCAGGTGGAGGGTGCTAGAAAGGTAGAAAGGTAGAAGGATAATAGAAGGGACTTGTGTGGTTTCTCTCCAGTGGGAACCATCAGCACCCAGGGCCTGGCTGTCTGCAGATCTGGTGCTGTCAGCTCACAGATGCTTTATTTCATTCACACCCATCAGGTTCCATGTTTCCCTGGTGGTTTGTGTCCACACAGGTGCCACATTTCATATTCTGTATGAACAAGAGCAGTGTCAGAAAGCAGAGGGCAGGCTCCCCAGGAAGATGGGTGCTGTGCACTGTCCTCCTCTGATGCTCCAGAATGTTCCTCCCATGAAACCCAAGAGCAGAAAGCCAGGTTTTGTCAATGAGACACAGGACTAGAGACACTGGAGGGTATTTGCTTTTGGCCACTTCTCCCCTCATTTCCAAGGGATGCAGAGGCTTCACTCTGCACCATCACCCAACCTGCCTGGGCTTTTAAACCATGCCCAAGCAAGTCCAGCCAGGGGGAGGGCTGAGCACTGCCCAAGACCTGGTGGCTGATGCCCAGTGAGACAGAGTGGGAGGAGTGGATGCCCTCCTTTTCTGCTGCTCCTGAGCGTTTCACAGACTTGGGGATAAGTCCATGTGCTTCCAGTCCAGGTAGGGAACAGCAAAGCAACACCTGGGTGTTGTTTTCCTCTGTCCTACATGTTTCTCCTGAAAGCTTGTTATCGATGCCAAACGATGTTTTCGCAAATCAATGACAGGCTGTCAGCGTCAGGTGGCTCCTGCACAACAAAGTGCCCAGCTCTCCCAAACCTGTAATGTCATTTTGCCCCGGGCAAGGAACAGCCCTCACCCTGTCCCCGCGCGGGAGGGAGAGCCGGAGTGTTTATCACAGCCCGTCATTTGGCTCTGGCATCTGCCCTGTTTCATAACTCGCCCAAAATGCTGAGCTGGGCTGCGGAGCTGCGGACAGGGAGCTTAAGAGAGGCTTTCAAGAAACAATGGGTTTCTTGGGGCGAGTTTGCCGGTCCAGCCCAACGCAGGGAATCTCCCGGGTTTCTGCAAACAGGCTCCAGACCTGGATCTGGAAGAGCAAAAGGCACTTAAGCGAAGGAGTTTATTGCAGATTTATGCAAAGGGTTGTTCTGTGTCCGGGGCTGGGGATGGTCCCTGAGCAGGGCACGGGGAGTGTCATCCCCGGTGCAGAGGCAAAGCCCGTATCCACCAGCGCCCGGAGCGAATTCCCTGTCTGCCTGTCTGTCTGGAGCTCACGGACACAGCGGGAAAGGCTGAAAGGGACACAAAACCCGCGCCGAATTCGGGGTGAGACGGGCAAAAAGATGGGAGCGTTCAAAAACCCAGCTGAAATCCCCGGGCAGGCGGTGATTTGAGGGCGAGGGGGGATTCGCTGCGGTGCCGGGGCCGCATGTGCAACACCCCGAGCGTCGCATGGCGATGCGGTGACTCACAGCTCCGCACCCCACACCGGGACACGCCTTGTGCATCTGGCCTCTTCAAAGCATTTTTGCGCGAGTTCCTGGGATTCCTGCCAGCTGGCTGATCCCAATCAAAGGGCTCGCTGGCCCAACGCTGCTCCCGCAGGATCCCTGTTCCAACTTGTCGGGCGCTCCCGAGCTGGAAGTGTCTGTGGAGGGAGAAGAATTGCCCCCGAAAACTGGTGTTATGGGGTTTTTTTTAGCACCCAGGGTTGATTCTTCCTCAGGGCTGATGGTCATGGGAGGGGCAGAGGTAAAGGTGCTGGGAATTTCTTGTATTTCCCGGGATAATGCTATTTTCTGACAAGTGACTCAGCCTCGCCCCGGCACAGCTGAGACTTTGCAGAGCCTGGCAAGGTTTCTCCAGGAGGAAACCTGGGTTTGCAAACCTTAGTTTGGCTCTGCCTGCCATGAAAGTCTCTCTTTCTTCTGTGGGGCCAGAAAGCACCACAAGAAGGGGACAGATGGAGAGCTCAGATCCAACAGAGCAACCAGGATCCCGCTGAAAGAGAACACGGAGCTGCCACGTAGAGAAAAGCCACTCAGGGATCTGCTGGGACATGTGGGCAGCTTGTTCTTGGGCAAAAACCTTCCCTCCACTCCTTGCACACGTGTGGCACTGAGATGTTTTTGGGGTGGTGCTGTGGAAGAAGGTGGCAGCACCAGGGAGGGCACGGACTGGCCCTTGGCAAAGCAGGGACTTCACCAAGCCCCCGAGATCTCCCGGTGGGCAGGGGAGCTTTGGGGAGGGAAAGTAAGGAAATGCCAGATTTCTCCATGAAATGGAAGGATGGCTCATGCAGAGCAGCCAAGAGGCTCCACGCAGCCTCGTGTCATGGAGATAAAGCACCTGGGAACATCATTAAGGTGCTCCCTGATAGAAACATGGAATTGATTGGGATGGGAAGGGGCTGCCCCTCTGCTCAAAGCAGGGTCAGCTTTGCTGAACTGGGTCAGGACACAATTGTTCCAGACCTTGTCCAGAGGAGATCCCAAAGCCTCTCAGGCCTCTCTCCCAGTATTTCACTGTCCTCATGGTGATTTTTTTTCCATGTATGTAAGAGGAATTTCCCATGTCCCAGCTTGTTCCAGTTGCCTCTCCTCCTCTCCCCATGCACCTTAGAAGGTGTGACTCCATCTCTACAGAATCACAAAATGGATTGATTAGGTTGGAAGGGACCTCAAAGCTCATCTTGTTCCATCCCCCTGCCATGGGTAGGACACCTTCCACTATCCCAGGTTGCTCCAAGCCCTGTCCAACCTGGTCTTGGACACTTCCAGGGATGGGGCAGCCACAACTTCTGTGGGAAATCCATCCCAGCACCTCCCCACCCTCCCAGAGAGAAATTTCTTCCCAATATCCCATCTAGCCCTGCCCTCTGGCAGTGGAAAGCCATCCTGACTTGTCTGTCACTCCAGGCCCTTGTCCCAAGTCCCTCTCCAGTTCTCCTGGAGCCCCTTTAGGCCCTGGAAGGGGTTCTCAGTCTCCCTGGCACCTGCTCTTCTCCAGGTGAACACCCCCAGCTCTCCCAGCCTGGTCCAGAGCAGAGGGGCTCCAGCCCTTGGAGCAGCTCCTGGACTTGCTCCCTCCTCTCTGCCAGTTCATCAGCTGCAGAGATCTGTGAGATCCCTCCAAGCCTTCCCTTCTTCAATCTGCACAAACCCAGGTCTCCCAGCTTTTCCTTGGGTGTCCTGTGCTCCCCTCCTGACCATCTTGGGGCTGAAGGGGAAGCCAAGGCCTTGTCCTTGTCCACTGGAGCTCCAGGGGCTCACACTCCTCATTCCCTGCCTTTCCTGCCCGTTTGTGGGTGACAGCACATGCAAACCACTCCAGGGAGCACAACACAGGGCAGGGTGGGCTGTGGGCTGGAGAACCCCCCCACAAGCTCTGGGCAAGAGCCTGCAGGTGCCTCACAACAGGCCCAGATTTGCAGTGTCAGGGCTGAGGCTGTTCCTGCTGCCCCTCCCTGCGCTTGGACACCCCCTGCCAAACGATCACATCCCGAGTCCCACCTCTGATGAGCAACCACATCACAGCTCTGAAGTGCTGACAGCTCCCAGGGCTCAGCAGGGGTGTCAGCAGAGAAAAAGGGACGTGGTCAGCAGGTCACTCTGGAAACAGGCCCCAGGAGTGGCCACGCAGCTGCCAGGGAAGGGCAGGAACCAGGGAGGTGCCCTGGGAGGGGAGGATGGTGATGGAGAAGGAAGGATCTCTGCTTCCCCTCCAGCAGAAGGCCATCCAGTTGGCCAACCCACCCAGTTTTCATCTCCTTGTTTCCCTGTTCCACTGGAGAATCTTGAATGGATTGAGGAGCTGCTGTTCTCCTCCCATCTCTGCCCAGGGCTCTCCACCAGAGCAATGCCCAGGACAGGGGGAGCTCAGCCTGCAGCTGTTTCTTCACCTGGCTCTGTGAGGGCCATGCACACCCAGACTCACCACGGGGACCCTGCTGGCCAAGCCCCTCCTTGCTGCAGACCTGGCCCAGGGCAAAGTTTGGGCTGGTGTTTGAGTGAGAACAAACCCCTCTGCAGTCCCAGGAGGTTGCAGAAGATCCCAGCTCAGGATCTCTGGGCCCTGTCCCAGGGACTTCCCTGGTGCCAGTGCACCTCAGTGGCAGGTTGTGACATCCTCAGGAGGGGACACGTGGGAGGGGATGGGTGCAGTGAGGAACTCCTTGTACTCCTGGCACTTACCTGTGGTGGTGCAGCCTGTTCTCGGGCACCAATTACCTGGGGATGCTGCAAGAGGCTTCCCTTGGCAGTGGGCAGTGCTGGTGAGGTCAGCACTGGGCTGTGTGGCCGTGTTGTGGGGCTGCCCACCCCCTCCAGCCCTGTGCTGGACCCTCCTCAAGGGTCTCCTGGCTGCCTGTGAGGATGCACCAGCCCCTCAGCAAGGTTGTGTTCCCACAACAGGCTCCAAGTGACAGTGAATCCCGCTTGACTGTGCCCAGGAGACCTGACACATCTCCACTTTCTCTCTCATTTCATCTCCCTGCTACATTCCTCTAGTCTTGAGGATCACCCAAGGACCTGTGTAGAGCCTTTCTTGCTTCCAGCTGTGTAAAGGGTTGAAGAGTCCCCCCTGTTCCTGCCATCCCATGTCTGGGAAGTTCACAGGGAGCTGGCTGTCAGGATGGCTGTGGTTGGAATAAGCACTCTCAGACAGGGAGGAAGAGCCCACGCTGCCTTGAGAAAGCCTTGGATAACCTGAGTGTGCTCTGGAGGCCCCGTGGAGTGCAGGAAGATTTCCTGGGTGGTGCCCTGCAAATGCAGTCAAGTCAGGTCCTGCCAGGTGCTTCCAGGAGGGGTTGGAGGGAGGGCAGGGGTGTGGGGCACCATCCCCTGAGGTGATGCTGCCAGGCCCAGGAGCGTTATCAGTGCATGGCACAAAAAGTCAAGGAGAGGACTTGTGCCCAAGGCCACTGCAGGTCAAGGCAGAATCCAGAGGGGTGTTTGGAACCAAAGAGGAAGGAATGGTCTCCCACAGGTGGGGACACCTCAACCAGGATGGAACCTGGAGTCTTGGCCTCCCTGAGCCCATCACAACCTGGACCAGATCACAAATACTTTAGGGAAGGGAGAGTTTGTTCCCGTGTAAAAGGTGCAGAGGTGACAGGATAAAATTTTGGAAGAGAGCAAGAGTGTAAATGGTGTGAGGACACCCTCAATTCCCCGGTGTTGTGAAATCCCTACACAGCTCGTGGGGGAGGAGACCTCACAGACCAACTTATGTAATGATTTAGCAACAAATCCCACTGTGACCCGACTTGTCACAGCAGCCCCTGGTGAGGGGAGCAGGGAGAGGGAGGTGATCACACCACAGTCCCCTGGGACAGAGCGGGAACACGGGCTGTGACCGTGGCCCTGGAGCCCCATCATGTCAGACACCAGGTTGTGTGTGGCCACGTGCCCACACCACGTTGGGCAGCACCAGGTGCTGTGCAGGCAGCTGCAGGAACTCCTGGCATCACTGCTGGCTCTTCCCTCCCCTGCAGAGCGTTGTCCCAGTGGAGGGATTTGGGAGAGGGTCAACCCTGTCCTGGGGGGCACCAGGCCCAGGGAGGGGATTGTCCTGCTCTGCTCTGACCTGGGGCGGCCTCACCTCAACATTGGGGCACTTTGGGGCACTGCAGCATAAGGGAGATCTGAAGCTGTTAGAGAGTGTCCAAAGGAGGGCAGAGAAGATGGGGAAGGGCCTGGATTTGAAGCTGTGTGAGGACACTGAGGGCACTTGGTGTGTTCAACTGGAGAAGAGAAGACTGAGGGGAGACCTCAGTGAAGTTACAACATCCTGGGCAGGGGCAGAGGAGGGGCAGGACTGAGCTCTGCTCTGGGGGGACCAGGGACAGCACCCAGGGAAGGGCTGGAGCTGTGTCAGGGCAGGGTCAGGTTGGATCTCAGGGAAAGGTTCTTCCCCCAGAGGGTGGTTGGCACTGCCCAGGCTCCCCAGGGCAGTGGGCACAGCCCCAAGGCTGCCAGAGCTCCAGGAGGGTTTGGCTGATCCTCTGGGGCACAGGGGGTGACTCTTGGGGCTGGGCCTGTGCAGGGCTGAGGGTTGGACTCCATGATCCTTGTGGGTCCCTCCAGCTCAGCATATCCTGGGATTCTGGGATTCTGTGAGAGGGTTTTATTTCTCCCCACGCTGCCATAGGGAATCCTGTCAGAGTTTGATCCCAGCTTAAGCACAAAGACACTGTTTGTCATTGGCATTGGTTGTCCTCTCATGGGGAGGATCAAAGCACTGGTCCCCAGCCCGAGCACTGGGATTACTGGTGATGCCACCTCACTACCTGTCCTCCAGGCCTGGCCTCTTGCCTGCTCTAATTCCAGGAGGATTTATCTGCATCTGCCAGCATAGGTGAGTCCTCTCCAGATGAAAAGTTGTGCTGACCCCGAGCACAGAGTGTCCTGCACCGTTAACCCTGTGGGGCACTGGTGCCCACTGGGAGCTGTGGGGTTGACAAGTCACACCGAGGCCAAGCTCATCCCTTCAGAAAAGCAGCTGGTGGAGGACTTTTCTTCTCCACCCTCCTTGCTGCCCTGCACTTGGGAAGGCTCTGATGCCTGCACAGCACCTGGTTCCTCCCTGGAGTGAGATGCACGGGGTCAGTGATGCTGGAGACCCTCCTCCACCTCCATTCAGGGCTGTGGTCTCCCACCTGCAGTACCTGAGGGGCCCTGGCCAAGGAGGAGAAGATGATTGAGAACACAGACAGACCCCCAAGTTACTCCCAAGGTGAAGTGAGTGGCACCAGACTCCCATCAGGAAAGGCCCTGGGATGCCATGGACAGTTGTTCTGCACCACACTGGGGACACTTACTGGGAGCAGAGCTGACCCACGGGGGCTCATCCTCCATCCCACCCCATTCCAAAGGCCCAGAGGTCCATCCCGTGGTGCCAGGGGCACACACCAGCAGTGGGGGTGAAGAGGGCACATGGATGGGGTAGAGGTGGTTCTCTCAGGATGTTATTTACTCACTTGGCACCTACTTTGGGGTGCAGGGAGGGACTTTGATGACAATAATCCACCATAACCTAGAAGCTCGTTCTATCTCCTAAATAAACTAAGAAACTGGCTAAATAAAAACTGCTATGAGCCACTCAATACATTTATTCAAGTCATGCTGCTGACATCATTTCTGAAGGATATGTTTTATTTTAAAGGTGAAATCTAACACCAGTGATTAGAGATACTATTTGAGGCTAATCACCACATGTCATGGGGTTCTCTGTCTCACTCCTGCCTGCTCTCCAGGACCAGTCCATCCTGAACTGGGGTTTCAAGAGGGACAAGTATTCACATGTTCCCCTTCAGACTGAACAGGGGATAAACAGATTTTTTCGAAGTGAAATTATGACCTGAATTTATGAACCATCATCAGGTAACAGTGCTAGAGAAGAGGCAAAGGGTCTTCCCTGACAGTCAGGAAGATTTTCAACCATCCAAGTCGTGCTGACCCTTGCGTGGCTTCTGGGTCCCTTTTGCCAGGTCACACCTTGCAAAAATCCCCAGCTGGAAATGTGCTGAAGCACCAGCACATTTGTTCATTGTTGATTTGTGTTGTTGTGTTCTCTGTGTGTGGGGGGTTGTTGGGCTGCTCTGGGAAGCCCAGCATTGCCAGTCCAGCCCCTCTTCTCCACAGGGAGCAAGCACGGATCGGGACAGCACGACCAGGCTGTTCCAGGGGCAGAGGAGGTTCACAGCTCCCCTCAGCCTTGGTTTAAGGACACAGTTTATTCCACCTCCCAGCCAGTTGGCTGAGCTCCTGCTCCACTTCCCAGCGGCCCCAGGCACCGCAGAGGGACGTGGTGACACTCCCTGGCAAGTCCAAAGTGGAGTTGGAAGCAGAAACAGCTCTTGGCCCTTGGTTGGGATCTGATGTCTTGACCAGGGCACAAAATCAAGGAGGACAAGAGGAGGTTCATCCTCCAGAGTACATCCCTGGTTTATAATGGAAATGTCCCACACAGCCATGCCCTGGTGCAGAGGAAGCTGTGCTTGGGGCACCTCCTCCATCCACCTGGTTCTAGGCTGCCAAAACCAGAGCAAGATACGTCATTGTCGAGGGATAAATCAGGAGGAGTTACTAGAGAAGGTCCAGTGGAGGCCACAAAGGTGGTGAGGGATCTGGAGCATCTCTCTGATGAGGAGAGGCTGCAGGGGCTGGGCCTGGTTAGTCTGGAGAAGAACAGAGTGAGAGGAGATCCCATCAATCCACACAAATATCTCCAAGGATGGTGCCAGACTCTTTCCAGTGACAGGACAAGGAGGAATGAACATTAACTAAAACACAAGAAGTTCCACCTCAACATGAGGAAGAACTTCTTCCCCTGGAGGTGGCAGAGCCCTGGAACAGCTGCCTGGGGAGGGTGTGGAGTCTCCCTCTCTGGTGACATTCCAAACCCCCCTGGATGCTCCAGGTGACCCTGCCTTGGACTGGGTGACCTCCAGAGGTCCCTTCCAACACCAACAACTCTGTGATTCAGTGACATCTCCCCTTCTCAAGTCTTCTGCAGGATTCCCTGAGCTCCACGTGTGGGTTCTTGTCACTGCCCTGCAGGGCAGGCAAAGCACGAGGGATTCAGGCTGGGAGGGATTTTGGGAGGTCCTGAGCCCAACACCACATTCAAAGCAGGGCTTGGGTCACTCCAGGCCTTGCCCAGTTGAGCTTTGAGTGTCCTCAGTGAAGATCCCCTCCCAGGGCTGCACATATCTCACAGGAGAACCTTTTTCCTTACGTACATTTGAAGTTGTCCCTGTTGCAGCCTCTGCACGGTGCCACTTGTCCTTTTTCAGTGCACCTTGGAGGGCTCTGGACTTTCCCCTCGGTGGAGCAAAACCAGGCTGAAGGCACCACCTCCCAGCACACGTGCTGTTCTCACATGTGGCCCCAAACATCTTCCCTGAGAAGGGAAAAATGGGTTTTTAGGTGTAACAACAACTTCATGGACTTGCAGAGTTTTTCATTGCACAGACAAGGGGTGAACAACCAAACTGGCCAAAAATAGTCATTTCTAATTACAGAGGACTTCACCACATCCATGGGACTGCATATCCCGCTGGGAGAGAGTGGGAATGGGATCTAAACCACACCTGACCCTGGGGGCACCACCTTTGTGGTGACCCCAGGGTCAGGTGTGGTTTAGATCCCATTCTGCATTTCTGCAGAACTCCAGACTCCTGAGGGGCAGTGGAAGCCTCCAAGGTGGCAGAGGAGGTTCACCAAGCTGTGACACCAAAGAGCACTTCCTCTGTTCTTGAAAGGCACAGCAACTGAGGTTGGAACACACGGAATTTCATTAAAATCACGTCATTAAGGACTGTTCTGCCGCTTAGGAATGACTGAAAAACATCTTACCTTGCTTCTGTAGATCAAAGTGTTCCTCTTGTAATCAAACCAGGCTGACATTTGTACAAGTGTTTGATCTAGACAGCCAGAGAGGATGTTTTAGTAGTTACCAAGCAGCAGCTGTCCTGAATGATTTTTTAATCTCTTATTTAAGTCAATTTGACAAAATACAATAAAATTTAGGGCTTTCTGTGCAGGAACTGGTTTTAACACAAGTTTTCTAGATACTTCTACCTCATATTCCACTTGAGGCCTCCAGTTCTGCAAATTTCCTGCCACTGTGGGCAACTGGACAGAAGGGGAAAGGGCCCCTTGCTGCAGCCCAGCAGCAACTTTGGGAGGAGGGAACCTCCTTGGGAAGGGGAACTTCTTGTCCTTGGCACAGCACGTGGCATCCAAACATTTACTGTGGCTGTGGGAAGGTGAGGAGGACACATTTGCAACTGGGACACATTTTTAACATTGCCAGTACTAAAAGTCCTGTCCCCACGGATGGGACAGAGAAGTGTTGGCCAAGGGGGCTCCCACATAATCCATGGGTGTCCTGAGGGTCTTCCCTGCTCAGCAAGAGTGGAAGTGTCACCACAGGTAATGCAAGATTATATATATATATATTATAATGCAAGATGGGCAGAGGTTGATCCCTGGTCCTTGGGCAGGGAGCATGGATGGGGTCCTGCTGTGGGACATCCCCCTTCAGAGCAGGTTGTATCTACAGATCCCTCTCCCCAGACACACAGGGTGGCCCACGACATAATTATTGTCCCCAGAGGGATTTTTTTCTGTGTGACTCAAGTGTCAGAAATAATTGGAAGGCAGTGGTGGGGTGGGGTTTTTACAGCACGAAACCCGGGCTTTGTCCTGGAGAAGATGGGTAGAACAGCTTGTAACAAAGCTGGAGAGTGAGCTGATGGTGGGGGAGCCTGGGTGGGACTGGACCTGCTCCCTGGAGCCCCTTCCTTGCAGCACAGGTACCCCAAGACAGGTAGGTCACACTCGTGAGACACCAGCAGAGGATCCATCTATGGTCCAGTTTTCTCCAAGGCCCCCAGAAACTCCAAAAGCTCAATATCCCCAAGACAGCAGCTGGAATTACCTCAAGAGCACCCCAGAATCTTCCCTCAGTGCCTGGCTGCTCCCACATGGAAACATGAGTGTCCTGAGGGCTCCACATTGTCCCAGGGTCTCACAGCTGATGTTGCTCCAGGGGCAGGAGGCTGCACCCAAGCTCTCACCTGTCCTGGCTGCTGGGGATGGTTCATGGGGAGGACAGTTCCTGGACTCTTCCTGGCCCTGAAAAAGGGGCCTTGAGGGGGTAAAAAAGCAGCTGTTGATGGTTTTAAGCAAGTACCTTTTACCTCATGGAGCAGTGGAGGTCCTTAAGGAGAAGACAGACCCCCCGTTTGAGGCAAGGCCAGTTGCACTGTCCTGCACTGGAGCAGAAAAGGGACTTGTTGGGTTTCCTTCCCACCCTGCAATGTTAAAACCCTGCCCTACCTTGAGCACCACAGACTCCCCTGAGTGCAGAGGGCAGTGGCACCTCCCAGCAGGGCAAGATTAACAGGGAAGCTCTGGGTATCAGCTGCACGTCCAGCCTGGCAGTGGCCAGCAGTGCCCTGGGGTGTGTGGTCCCCTCACGCTCCTCAGATGCTGCCCAGGGCTCTGGGCTGGCCCAGGGCTGTGCCCAGCTCACTGTGCCCTGGCAGCCAACCCTGTCCTGGGGGGCACCAGGCCCAGAATCACCAGCCAGGCCAGGGAGGGGATTGTCCTGCTCTGCTCTGACCTGGGGCGGCCTCACCTCAACATTGGGGCACTTTGGGGCACTGCAGCATAAGGGAGATCTGAAGCTGTTAGAAAGTGTCCAAAGGAGGGCAGAGAAGATGGGGAAGGGCCTGGATTTGAAGCTGTGTGAGGACACTGAGGGCACTTGGTGTGTTCA
>VYXB01009841.1:54659-92130 GCA_013397135.1 Pachyramphus minor | reverse complement strand
TGGGGCTGGGCCTGTGCAGGGCTGAGGGTTGGACTGGATAATCCTCGTGGGTCCCTCCAGCTCAGCATATCCTGGGATTCTGTGATCCCGTGGCTCTGGGATTCTGTGAGCAGAGATGGGTGTGCAGTGGGAGGTCACTGCTCTCTGCCTCAGCCAAAGCTGCCACACACCTGATGAAGCCCAGGCTCTCCTGGCAGCCCTGTGCCAGCAGTGTCCCTGCAGATGTGCTGGCTACAAATTCCTGCTGCCCAGAGATCCCCAGGTCATCAGCATGTGGCTGACTCACACCTGGGATTGTGTTAAAGGCAACGAGCTCCTCTCTGGGCCGGTTTTCTCGAAGGTGGCTGGGGAGGTGGTGCAGCCCTGCTGAGACACGTTACCTCTCCCCAGCCTGGCTGCCCTTGGGATTGGGGCTCCTGGAGCTGAGTTTCCTTGCTGGACGAGTTTTAAAAGGCAGCTCTCAGCTCCTGGCTCTCAAACACGTGTCCCTGTAATAGAGGCAGTTTATCCCCTGCTGGAATTAAGCAAGTCAACCCTCCTCTTGCATTACCAAGCCTTTCAAGCACCGTTTGATAAGCATTGTGAGTGCAGCTCCCTGGGCATTGCCACATCTTTTGGCGTGCTTTGCCCTGCCAAAACTGAGTTTCAAGGTAGCTATAAATTAGGCTCCAGCATCGGCTTTCATCTGCTCGCCGTGCAACAGGCGGGAACAAAGGCCAGGAGGTGCCACGCCAAGGCAGAGGAGCCGGGAGGAGCCGGGTGTGGGCAGGGCAAGGCAGGCACGGGCTGCAGGGGGAAGCAAAACAACCTCAGCGCGGTGCTGGCCCTTCACCGGGGATGGGGAAAGCCTGGGTGGCTGCTGCAGCCGGTGCAGGAGCTGGGGGATGGCAGGTGAGGGACAGGAGGGCAAAGAGAGCACGGAAATGTGGGTTTGCCTGAGGTGCTGAGCAGGTACAGCAGCAACAGCAGCATCAGGCAAAGGGGGGGTGAAGATGGTGAAAGGTCTGGAGGGGGAAATTGAGGCCACACTGAGGACACTTGGTTTGTTCAGCTGGAGGAGACTGAGGTCAGACCTCACTGGTGTCTTCATCTTCCTCAGAGGAAACAGCTGGAGCTGTGTCAGGGCAGGGTCAGGTTGGATCTCAGGACAAGGTTCTTCCCCCAGAGGGTGGTTGGCACTGCCCAGGCTCCCCAGGGCAGTGGGCACAGCCCCAAGGCTGCCAGAGCTCCAGGAGGGTTTGGACAATGCTCTCAGGGACAGGGTGGGATTGTTGGGGCATCCTGTGCAGGGCTGAGGGTTGAACTGGATGATCCCTGTGGGTCCCTGCCAGCTCAGGAGATTCTGTGAGGCAGCACCGTCCCACCAAAGGGACCACACAGAGCACAGGTGGCTGGACATGGACAAAAGAGGGGACAAAGGCAGAGTTGTGGGCACAGAAAACAAAGAGCTGCAAAACCCAGCACCTCTAGAACCAACAAGTGCTCCAAAGCCACCCCAGAGGGAGCAGCATTGCCCAGACCAGAGCTTGGGGCAGGTCAGAGAGCGGCTCCATCGCACAGGAGAGGAAATGTCATTCACAGGATAACAGAACTTCCCAGGCCGCTGCCTCTGGGTCTGTCATGCAAATCTGCATCTGCTGGGGAGGCTGAGCCTGCTGAGGGCGAGGAGGAGCCCGTGTCACCCAGGAGGACGAGGGAAACCAGTGTCAGCCAGAGCAGGCACATTGTGGTTTGGTGCTCCCGGTGACTTTACTGAAGTTTCATGTCATAGAATCATATGAACTATGGAATGGTTTGGTTTGGAAGGGATCTTATGACTAGTTCTAACCCTTTGCCATGGGCAGGGGCACCTTCCACCAGCCCATGTTGCTCCAAGTCCCGTCCAACCTGGCCTTGGACACTCCCAGGGATGGGGCAGCCACAGCTTCTCTGGGCAACCTGTGCCAGGGCACATCTAACTGTGCCCAGCATCCCATCTAACCCTGTCCTCTGTCAGTGGGAAGCCATTTCCCCTTGTCCTGTCACTCCAGGCCCTTGTCCAAAGTCCCTCTCCAGCTCTCTTGGAACCCATTTAGGCCCTGGAAGGGGCTCTAAGGTGTCCCCAGATCCTTCTCTTCTCCAGGCTGAACAGCCCCAATTTCAGCATGATCCTTTCTGCCTGAGCTCTTGGACCACAGTCCCTGGGCAAAGCCCCAACCCTCTGGCAGTGCCAGGGCTGGGCACAACCAAGGAGTGAAGCTGGAGGCCTCAAGAGTCCCCTTGTAGAGCAAGAACTGCACCTGAGCTGCAGTTGTGGAGATGGTTTCCTTATCAAACCAACATCCCAACTCCTTGGGGTGCAAACAGGATCTTTTCCATGGATCAAGGTGCCTCCCAAGGCTGCTGTCAGAGGGGCTGAGCACACACAGCATCACCTTTGACTGAACTCTGCTGCATCCTGGCTTCAAAGAGAGCTCCTGGAACACGAGGGAGCTCCACAGGGTTTGGTTCAATCCCACATCTGTGGCCCACAGACCGTGTTCAGTGATCACACAAGAGGTGATCAGCCCACACTGTATTCACCCGACCTGCCTTCAGCAGGGAAGGGCCAACACGACCCTGCTGCAGTGTTTTTGGTTTGTCTCTCATGTCACCAGGCCCAGAAATAAGCCTAGGCAGGAAAGGAGGGTCTGGTGGAACCTCCATCCAGCTTTGCCCGCTGCTGACAGGTCCCTCTGGGTGAGACAGAGCTGGAGAAGCTCGTGCATCCAGACCTGGCCCTGCAGGAAACCTGCCCTGGGTGGGGAACAGCCCTGGGAGCTGCAGCTCTGCACAAACTGCCCAAATCACCAGAGTTCAGCTGAGCTGGGCAGCTGCTGGGCTCCCATCAGTGCTGAATCACTGCTGAGGAGCTGCAGAGGGTTTAGAAACACTCCAGACTTGTCCAGTGTGACTCCTCTGCAGTGCCAATCGCAGCAGTTTCAGCCAGACCTCCTGGAGCATTTTGGGGTGACTCAGCCAAGCCAGAGGAGCTTTCAGTGCCTGCACCCCTCTAACTCACCCACAGACACCCTGTGCTGGGGCAGCAAAGGGATTCCAGTTTCAAGGGTGCTGGCAGAGCACAGCAGGGACCCCCAGGGCCAGAGGGGCACCATGAGAGCACCCACACCCCCATGGCACCCCCAAACCTGCCAGGACAACCTGGAACCTCGTAGGAGTAGAGCTGCCCCTTTGGCAGCACCAGCCCTGCACATGGAGTATCCCAGGACTCCAAGGAGGGAAGTTGCAGCCAGTGTAGATCCAGGACTAGGAGAGTCAGGGAGTGGTTCCATCATATCCCCCATCTAGTGCTGTGTTCATCCTGTCCCAGGCAGATGTGGTGCAGGAAGAGATCCAGTTTCTTTAACACCCCAGGAAAAAACAAGGAAAGCTGACCCTGTGGAGTGGATGCTCCACACTCTGTCCCCAGCAAGTCATGGAGCATCCCAGCATCCCACTCACTCTCCCCATGTCCCAAACCAGCCTCCCCCAGCCCAAAACATCCCTCCCTGGCCACACTGTCCCAGTGGAGGTGTCGTAGGACACTCTGGGGCTGGGATTACCTCCTTCAAAACTGGGAAATAATGTACAATCCATGTCAAATTCCTCCCTCCCAGGTGGGCAAAGCAGCTGCCCCAGGGCTCCTGTGGGCTCAGGGGACTGTACTGGGACCAGAGTGATTTCACATCTTCATTAATGGCACAGACAAAGGCATCGAGGGCCCCCCAGCAGGTGACCCCAAGCTGAGGGTGCCGTGAGACTCCTGAAGGATTGGGGCACCCAGAGGGACCTGGACAAGCTCCAGAAGTAGCCCCTGGGAATCTGAGGAGGTTTAACAAGGCTGGTGCTGCCCCTGGGTCAGGGCAAGCCCCAGGATCAATCCAGGCTGGAGCAGCCCTGGGGAGAAGGACTTTGGGTGTTGGTGGGGGACAGGCTGGACATGACCCAGCCCAGAAACCCCCCGTGCCCTGGGCTGATCCCACAGGGTGGGCAGAAGGGGAGGGGGTTCTGCCCCTCTGCCCCCTCAGCTGAGACCCCCCTGCAGAGCTGCTCCAGCTCTGGGAACAGCACAGGGAGGACGTGGAGCTGCTGGAGTGAGTCCAGAGGAGGCCACGGAGATGCTCCAGGGCTGGAGCCCCTCTGCTCTGGAGCCAGACTGGGAGAGCTGGGGGGGTTCAGCTGGAGAACAGAAGGATCTGGAGAAATNCAGGTTGGACAGGGCTTGGAGAAACCTGGGCTGGTGGAAGGTGTCCCTGCCCATGGCAGGGGGTAGAACAAGATGGGCTTTAAGGTCCCTCCCAACACAAACCATTCAGCGATTCTGTGACTTCCAGGGCAATTTCACAGACTCCCTGAGTTTGAAAAGCCCTTCTCAGCCAGGCTGGGCTGACATCAGCCCTTTCACACTCCACTCTGCTTTGCCAGCTCACAGCACACTTGCTGCTCTGCTTCCAGAGGGAGTGGGAAACTGTAGAAGACAAAGAAAACTGAATTTGAGAAAAGATCAGGAGGCTGGAAGCAGCCACAGCAGTTCTCCCATCTGCAGAGAACACTGCCCCATGCTGATGACCACAGGGCCTGGTTCCTACAAACCAGAGAGACTCCTGTGCCCTCACACTCTGCTCCCAGATCTCCGTTCTCCAGACACACAACCAGAGCTGAGCAGGGACAGAGAGACTGCAGCAGGACGTGTGAGAGGATACCACGTCCATGTCCTGCCTCCCAGGCTGAATTCCTGCCTTGGTACAGCCTGCAGACCCCTCCTGTGTGGGGAGTTGTGCCTTTCAAACCCCTCTGTGTGGGGAGTTGTGCCTTTCAAACCCCTCTGTGTGGGGAGTTGTGCCTTTCAAACCCCTCTGTGTGGGGAGTTGTGCCTTTCAAACCCCTCCTGTGTGGGGAGTTGTGCCTTTCAAACCCCTCCTGTGTGGGAGGTTGCTCCTTTCTCCCCTCCCACCTCCTGCTCTGCATTTCCAGACCAGCTGCACTGGCTCCACTCTGGAACAGGCTTTGGAAACAAAGATGATGTTTGTAGTCCACAGAAGGGCAAGATCCTCAAAAATTTGGGGGTGACACTGCCAGGGCCCCCGTGAGCTTACAGCTACCCCTGCTCTAATCCCATCCCCCAGGAATGAAGAGCTCGTTCCCGCGGCTCATGCCGATGGCAGCTCTTAAACAAGGCTCATGGGGGCTCCCAAGTGTCTCCAGCCCGCGAAGGAGCTGGAATTGCAGAGGTTCCCGCGCTGACAAACCCTCCCTCCGCCGCCCCAGGGAGCTCTGCAGTCCTGCAGCTCCACTCCCTGGAGATGGAGGGATGGGACGGGCGGGGAGGAGCGAGGTCAGAGGCTGCTCCAAAAGCTGCCGCTCCCCGCTGAGCTCTGCCGGCTCCAGAGGGAACAGAGTCCCCTCCTGCAGCACCTGGATCCAGGAACTTGGCTGCCCGGGGTTAATCCATCACCACCTTGCCCTGCCAGGAGCGTGGGCTGCGAATTCCTGCAGCCAGGGAGGAGTTATCCTTGCCAGAGGGAAAAGGACCCTGAATTCAACCTCAGGGGCTGCTCAGGACTCCCACCACCACAGCCCTGGCAGGGACACGCTGCAGATGGTCAGAGCTCTCCCTGGTGGGGGTTCCCCAAGGACACCAGCACAAATCCCACACCCTGTCCTGTCCCAGCAGAGCCAGAGCAGCATCCCAACACCCTCAACCTCTCAGGAGCACTCAGAGCCAGGGCTGCAGCAGCATCTCCTTCTACAGGGGTTCCACCAAAAGCTGAGGCCCACAGCCCTGAGCAGCTCTGTCCTGGAAGGAAAGGACTGGGACATGTGCAGGGTAAACACAGGGACATGGACATTCCCAGCACGTGGCAGGCCAGGAACACACAGAGGAAGAGGAAGCTCTGCTCCTCAGAGCCTTGATCTCTGTGCTGGGTGGAGAAAAGCCCCGCTAAGCAGGGCCTAAGAAGAGCAAATCAATAGGGAAAGAAGGCCCAGCAAGTCCCTAGGGCTGAGATCAGCCCTCAGAAAACAGCTTGGGAAACCACTGCTGGTTTATGGGCAGACCTGATCTCCCTCTCTAAGATCACAGGTGGTGTGAGTCCAAACAAAAGAATTAGTTTTACTGGGGTTTTTTTGCTGCAAATCAGCCAAATACACCCACCCACCTCCTGCCAAGGAGGGTCCTGGGTGAGGACCTGCTTCTGCCCCAGCAGGATCCACCGTCACGTACTCAGGGGCTGAGAGAGAACTTTGCTCTTACGCTGCTGAAAGCTGCTCTCCAGGCTGTTCACCCCAAGCTGGCACAGTTGCTCCCCTCAGCAGTGATGTTCACACCAAAATCACCCAGGCCCAACCCTTCCTGGGAAAAGAGGGGGGGAAAAAATCCACGTGCTGGCACAGGCACAGCTGAGCACAACACCAACACACCCACCCTCTGTCATCCAGCACGGGGAGCAGAGCTCATCCCTCCCTCCCAGCTCCCTCCCAGCTCGGCAGCATTGCTCTCCTTGGTGCTCACAACCTGATTTTAGAGACAAACTCCACTAATCCGGCACTGCTGCTCCCTCATGGGATGGGAATTTCGGGGAGTGGCTCTGAGGGACTCAGAAGTGCCAGCAGAGGTTGGGCTGCAGCAGGGCCACACAGTGTTGGTGACAGGAAGACACAGGTCAGGGGACCTGCAGGACATCCTTTGGTCTGGAGTGTGTGAAGGGAAGAGCAGCCAGATCTACTCCAGCTCCCCAGTTACCAGAGAGCCACAGGATCCCAGGATGGGTTGGGTTGGGAGGGATTAAAAGCTCGTCCAGGGTCACCCCCTGCCATGGGCAGGGGCACCTTCCACTAGATCAGGCTGCTCCAACCTGGCCTTGGACACTTCCAGGGATGGAACAGCCACAGCTTCTCTGGGAATCCCATCCCAACCCCTCCCCACCCTCCCAGGGAAGAATTCCTTCCCAATATCCCATGTAACCCTCCCTCTGGCAGTGGGAAACCATTGCCCCTTGTCCTGTCACTCCACCCCTTGTCCTGAGTCCTTTCCAGCTCTCCTGGAGCCCCTTTAGGCATTGGAAGAGCACAATTAGGTCTCTCTGGAGCCTCCCCTTCTCCAGGCTGAACAATCCCAGTTCTCTCAGCCTTTCCAACCTGCTCCAACCTGGCCTTGGAATCTTCCACGGATGGAGCAGGCACAGCTTCTCTGGGCACCCTTGATCCCTCCCTCTCACCTGTGCCAGCATCGAGACAGGGATCATTTGGGACCACAGAGATGAGATTTTTTGCTGGAAGAAATGAGGGAAACGAGAGCTCAGGGCATGGACCTGGGCAAAACCCACGGGGACAGGGCCGGGGGGAAGAAGGTAAAGCCAGCACCCCCCAATGCACACGGTGCCTGGGTGACATTTCAGGGGCACTGAAAGGCCTCTGCAGTTTGGGAACAGGAGCTGCTGGTTTATTTTTGGGGTTGCTTAACCCCCTCCTGCAATAAAGCCAGTGAGGATTCTCTCTCCCTGCCGCCCCCACGCACAATCCAGTCCTTTTGTTGGCTTCTCCTTCACTTTATTGTTATTTTCCCGCCGCGCTCGGGCTGCCCCGGGCCCGTCCCGCTCCCCGCCCTCACGGACCGGCCGGGGCCCGCGGCTTCCCCCGGGGCTCAGGGCAGCGCTCGAGGGCTGAGAAGCCCCGGTCAGAGCCAGAAGCCCAATCCAGAAGCAAAAAACCCAACGCTTCTGGCTCCGGAGACACAAAAAAACCCCATGAAGGGCGCCAGCGGGAGAGCAACCGGCCGAGACGGTCCGCACCCGCACTGGGCGCCGCCATTTTGGCGGCGGGCGGGGACAGCGCCGCCATTGGCTGCTTCGAGCAGGGGCCCCAGGGATTGACCAATCATCGGCGGGAACTGACATGATTGACGTGAGGGGGCGGGACCTGGGACTGTGCGGGAGGCGGGAGAGACCAAGTGTGTATGGGGGGGGGGACTCCCGCCCGGGGCTCGGGAGAGACCATCCGGCTGCGGCCGGGGGAGCACCGGGCGGTCCCGGGGGGGCTTTGGGGACCCACCCCGGTAACCCCGGGGCCGTTCGGCGGTTCCGTGCGGGCCCTGCGGCTCCAGCCGTGTCCCCGAGGCCTCTCCTGCAGCCGCAGAGAGCCGCAGAAGGGTTTGGGTTGGAGGGACCTTGAGTGCCATCCCGTTCCATCCCCAGGGACACCTTCCAGGTGGCCTTGGACGCTCCCAGGGATGGGGCAGCCGCAAATATCTGTGCTTCCACTTTGGAAAGTGGTTTCTGAGAGGGAAATTGCCACTTTGCTGCAATGAAAGCTCCCAGGATAAAGCTGACACCGACGCTCCCTCCCTGCTCCCTGTGCTGCTCGTCCGTTCCCGGTGTTCTCTCACCTGTGCCCACCTGTCCCTGAGGAATTCCCAAGCCCTGCCCTAGCTCTGGCTCCCAGCTCTCCTGGAGCCCCTTTAGGCATTGGAAGAGCACAATTAGGTCCCCCCTGAACCTCCTCTTCTCCAGGCTGAACAATCCCAATTCTCTCAGCCTTTCCAACCTGGCCTTGGACACTTCCAGGGATGGGGGTCCCATCCCTGAAACTCCCAGGTTTCAGCACTGGGTCTAGGATAAAAACACTCCATGTGACCAGAGCAGAGGGTGTGCAGGGAGGCCACCCTGGGCCCTGCATGGGGAGCTAGAGCTTTGTGTCGTGGCACCTTTTGCCTGGGAGGAATCTTCATCTATTCAATTTTGGGAGTCGATTCTATGATTCTGTGAAGTAAAGGTGGTGGGTAAGAGAGTGCAAGGGAGGTGGAGAAAGGAAGGAAAATAGCAAGGTTCAGTGTTTCAGGTGCAGGGGATAGGCCCAGCTTTCTGTTCTGCCACCTCTGGTGTAGAAAATCCGAGGCGTTTACAGTTTCTGAGGATTGGCTATAAAATTTCTAGGGTGAGGTTCAGGAAGTGAATTAGAGTCTGTTTTCTTGGGAAGTATAGGATGGAGTCCCACTGTTTGTGGAACAGATGATAAGGCAGCATGGGGAGCTAAACTGCAGCATGACAATTCTCTCCTGGCCCCCTTTGTCTGGGAGAAATTCTTGGACATCTGCAACTTTGGAGGTGGTTTCCAACTTCCAGTTCTGGGCTCCTGAACGTGTGTCCCGGTGCTTTTAAAAGGGAAGGAAGGCAGCAAGGTGCTGCAGCAGCCAGGAGCAGTTTTCTGCCCTGGCACATTTTGTGTGGGAGCAATCCCCCAATGATTGCAATGATTGAGTGGGTATCCAAATTTTGCAGTCAAGCTTCTGAAAAGGAGTAACAGCTCTCTTTCTGAAGAAGGAAAGCACAGTCTGAGGGCTTGTGCTGCGAAGGATCAGGTGCCCATGAAATGTAAGGCACAGCAACAGTGGTTCTATTTGGCACCTTGGGTGTGGGACAATAATTTTGTCAAGTGTTCTTCTGAAATGTATTTTGGGTGAGGTAAGCAGCTATCCCTGGTGTGGGTGTGCAGAGGATATATTGCCTTGGGGAGTTAATGACCAGTGTTCTGTGTGGGATCAGTCCCTGGATGTTTTCTGTCTTGGAGGTGGAGATTGTGTTTCTTTTCTGATGGGTTCCTTGTCCTCTCTTTGGCAAGGAAATGGCTGTTGGATTCACACTCTGAGTGTTTTAGGGAGCGTCCTGGTGAACTGAAGTGCTTGTTTTACTACACAGTGCTGATGAACCACAACAGTGGGAATGTAAAAACCAAGCTGTTGAGCTTTCTGTCCCGGTCCCTTTTGTGTGTGAGCAGTTAGTGGTGAGCTTCAGCTTCAGAACCCGACCCTGTGACACTGGTTTTATGATCATGATGATACAGAGAACCCGAGGAGGAAAGTGTGTGGTGCAGTTCCATGCCTGCAGTGGAAGGTGGAGCCAACAACACCTTTTTTTTGGTGTGAGCCTGGCACTTTGTCCAGCTGCTTTCAGTTGTGTGGCTGGAGCGTGAAAAAATGTGTCAGCACATATAATAATAATATAAAGTTCCCATTACCTCTTGAGTGTGCTGCAAATTTGCACGTGAACGGGGAAGATCAGCCAAACCTTTCCGTCCTGACACAGTTTCCTTGAGAGCAGTGACGTTTCCAGCTGGGATCTGCACTTTGGCTTCTCTGGCTGGTTCCGTGCTGGGACCGGGACTTTTTTGGCAAGGCCGCATCGCCATCGTGTGGTGGTTTTGCTGAACCGAAGGGCTCAGGGAAGCACCAAGAGCTTTTCGTGCTGGCACCATGGCAGTAGTTTGCCAGCAGTTCCTGGGAGTGCTCCGGTTTGGGTCCCGTGTCTTTGAGGCAGAAGGAATGTGATCCTGTGGGAAGGAAGGCGAGTTGTCCCTTTGCCGTTTCTGGGCTGCAAAAGGGGCAGCCTGGGTCAAGTAATGGGGCCAATAACAACCTGTAAGAAAGCATCCCATGCCTGGGCAGGAGGAAAGGGACCCCAGGGAGCCTTTGGCATCTTTCACTGACACTTTGCTGAGCGGGCTGAGACCTGGTGAGGTTTTTGTAGCCGGAGTGTGAATCTGCTGGTCTCTAACAGGACGGGGGGATTTGGAGTCCCAGCCCCTTTTGTGCCTCGGTTTTGCTGCTGTGGAGGGGCAGCACTGTGGGTTTTAGGCACAGGGGAATTGCAGCTGTGGATTTGTGGCTGTTTTGGTGGGTTGCTGGAAGATGTGCTGCTTTCCCTGGACAAGAGGATGATTTGTTGACCAGGTGGTGGTTTCGGGTGGAGGGGCTGAGCTTGGACAGCAAGGCAGCACTTCCCCTTCTGTCCCTGCTCTGTCTCAGTGTCTGCATGGCCCACATCCCACCTGTCCTTACATGGAACCAAGGGGGGAGGTACAGGATTGACATGGAAATGCTGGTGTGGCCCGTGCTGGCACCAAATGTGGATCAAAGCCAAAGTTTCTGCTCCTTTTGGACAAATACCTGTTGTTGTCAGTGGGCAAGAACATGCTGAGCCCCAGACTGCTTATTGCATCCCTGTCTTTTCCCTGCTCTGTCTCTGGGATAAACCATCAAATCCCAGTGTCCCACAGGCAATTCCCAAAATAAGGTCAGGAAAAGGGGTGGGAGGGATGAACCCTGAGGAGCTGTTGGGAGGAGGAGCCTGCAGACACAATCCATAGATTGTTCAGCCTTTATTCCCACAGGATCCTGGGGAAGTGCTGGGCTGGATGGAGACAGCGAGAGCTTTGCCTCTGCCATGGCCAGAAGCACAAGAGGGAATGTCCTGGCTGAAGGTTTTACAAAGTGACTGATTGCAGCTAAAACAGGATTGAGCCCGGCGTGGGCAGAACTGGGAGCAACGTGCGTTTTTGGGAGAGGTGGTGGCCACTAAAGTGTTTTGTTCTCACTCAGAAAATGCTTTTTGAGCTGGGGACAGTCACCACCTCCTGATATCTCTGCCTGGGAAAGCAGGCAGTGTGGTTTAGCAGAGCTGTGGCTGTGGAATTCTGCGGAGCTTCACAAGAGGGCAGAAAGCGGCTGCGGAACAACGAGTGGCTCCGGGAGGCTGGCAGAGACTTTCTGATGGAAAATTCTGAGGGAAGCTCTGGTCTGCTTGGAGGCAGAAGTGTATTGTGGATTTGCCAGGAGACCTGGAGTAAACATGGACCAGAAAGCAAAACCAAGAGAACATCCCTGCCCGTGTGGGCAGTCGTGTATTTTGTATGAGGGGAGTCACAAACCTTCCTCGTTCCTCTGTCTCCTGGGGAAAACAGGGGGGATTCATTCCAGCTAAAAGTGTGGGGAAAGTGGGAAGGAGAAGTGAAGCTATGGGATGGAGTATACTCAGGGCTTTGGGAGGCTGGAGAAGGGGTGGTTGGAGGTGGTTGTGTGTTAATTATTCCCTTGTTCAGCTAAAGTTCAGCATCCCTGAGACGCTGCTCCTCCTGTTTCCCAAACAGGAACTGGGGTTTAAACCAATGCACTGGAAATGGGTGTGATGGAGGCAGAAGGGATTTCTCCCAGGTGGATACAAACCACCAGCCATGTCAGTGGTGTCCAGGGAGAACCATTGCCTGGAGTGTTCCCAGCAGCTCTTGGGGCAGCAGCTCTTTGCTTTGCTTAGGCCTGGCCCAGGGAAAACCCCTCTGTGGCCATGTCAGGGTGAGCAGCCACAGCCCTGAGAGCTCTGTGTTTGTCAGCTCCAAGGAATCCGTAACAAGGGTTTGTATGTGTGAAACTAAAGTTGTCATCCATGTGAACAGGGGCTTGACTCCCCTCTTCTCCAGCTCCTGTCGGGATTCAGGGGGGTTGGAGACATTCCAAAGAGCAGCAATCTCACCTTGTCCTTTTCCACAGCACCTTCTCCCAGCACCAGGAGTGGAGAGAGCCTTTGAATCTCACCAAGGCAGCTGAAAGTGCTGATCTTTCCCCCTCAAACTCACTGAACCTCGGGCTCTGAGGCTCAGCACCAAGTTCCTCCAGGGCTGGGATGTGTATTCCACGTTGTTTTCCTTTTTCCTGCTTCCTAAAGGAGGGAGGACATGCTCTGGGTATTCATGCTCCCCTCCACTGATACTTCTGCAGGAGCAGAGACCAGGAGTCCTGACAAACCCCAGCCAAGGCCCAGCCTGTGGGAGCAGATGGAGAACTGTGGAACAGATGGATTCCTGACAAGAGCTGATGGTGCAGCCCCTCAGGACAGCCCTGGGTGCCCTGAGTTCCAAACCAGCACAACAAGGACGGATCCAGCACACCAAGAATTAAATCTTACCCTTCCTAAGTGCTGGGAAGAGCCTGGGGAAACACAGCAGGGCTGTTTGGATTCAGGTTTGAACTGAACATCCTGCAAAGCACAGTTTTATCTCTTAAACCCTCACCTGTGAGGTGAGACTTGCCCAGGAAAATAAAGAGCACCTGGGGCCACCAGTTTTCTCTCATGTGGACTCTGGCCTGGAAGCAGAACTTGCTTTCTTTAGGAAATCAGTGCCAAAGGCTTTAAAATAATTTACAGGCCAGTTTCGCTTTGGTTTTGTGTTTTGGTTTTTTCTTTCTTTTTTTTTTTTCACAAGGAGCTAAAAATACATCTTTAGTTGTAAAGCCAAATAAAAACACTGCCATCTCTCATTGCAGTTATTATACAGTAGCTGGCATTCTTTAGACAAAGCTTAAAATAACCATGAACATACCAGTGAAAATAAATGGGTGAGTCATGTTTGGTAACGCGGGATTAGAAGCGTTGCTCTTGGCTCTCCTCCTCTCCCAAGCAGATACGAGGTTGTGGGCAGACTGGTGAAGGAAAACTGGTGATCCATCAATTCTAGGTCATCCTGGGTGGGTCCTGAGTAAGGCAGCATTAAACCAGGGATTGTTTTTTGTTTATTCGTACGATCTTTGGCTCTGGGGTGATGTAAATATTTTGTAGCGTGAAGTGTCAGTAGGAATTAGGGTTATGCTTCAGTCTTTGCCTATGAAAAGCTTATTTAGAGGGGTTAAATTATAGAATGATAAGGGTTGGAAAGGACCTTTAAACTCATCCCATTCCACCCCCTGCCCTGGGCAGGGACACCTTCCACTGTCCCCCGTTGCTCCAAGCCCTGTCCAACCTGGACCAATTTTCTTTTAATTTGAACCATTCCCCCTTTTTCTATCACTGTAAAAAGTTTCTCTCCATCTTTCTTACAGGCTCCTTACCAGAAAATAACACTGTAATCTGCAGAATCCCTTTTCATCCAAGTCTGGTGCCCTGGGTATGTCCCAAGACCCCCCAGTTTCAATGCCTTGAATGGTGCAAGGTGGAGCCCAGCTCTGCCTTGAGCTTGATTTTCACTGCATCTGGGTTTGGACTTCATCCTCCTCCTCCTCCTCTAATCACCCACCCAGGCACTCATAAAATGGGAAATATGGTGTAATGTTGCCCCCCTCCCAAGTCTTTCTATTTCCTGGGATCAGCCCACAGGGGGACTTCCATGCAGGAGCCTTTTCACATCTTTAAACATCCCAGGCCCAATACAGCCCATGAAGAGGAATTCCTTACACTTTTAGCTAAGGAAAAACCCCCAATCCACCAGAGCTGGGTGGCACCACCTGGTACAGCACGACTGTGTCTCCAACATGATGCTCTGGATGTTTTTCAGGGCAGGCACAGCCTGGGAACTGCCACCCTGGGAGGAAAGTCTGGAAAATCCTGGCTGAAAAATAAGCTGAGAGCACTGGTGCTTGTAGCTGACAGAAAGCATTAGGAACAGAGCTTGGCTTCATTAGAGAAGTTAGTAGTGATGCATACTGAGGAGGAACACACTTTGATTATTTATGAGGGAAAGAGATGCTTTTTCCTATGAATATTAAATGAAGCATAAAGTGTTTCCTCCCCTGTTTAATTCTTCCTTTCAGGCAGGTTCAAGTGGGTTACTGGGCAGAAGGAGCCAAACTCATTGCTGTGCCACGTGAAAAAACAGCAGTGGGTTGTGATCTCCCCTGTCTCAGGGGTTTCACACCTCCCTCTGTGGCTCTTCATTCTTTGATTTTTATTGTTTCCAATGTGGAAAGGGTCAGAGTGAGAATTCCCCTATCCTGCTCCTGGTGTTGCCTCCAAATGGTGCTCAGGCACTGTGAGAGCATCAGAAATCTCTTTATTCCTGCAGAGATCAAAAATCACAGTTTGAAATCCCATTCCCAGCCTGGATTTCTGCATCAGCTGGATCGTGGCATTAAGGGCCTTCCACAAAAAGAGGTTCAGCCAGTGCTGGGTGTCCCCAGATGTGCATCTCCCCTCAGTACAAAGAAAGACTTGAAACCAGAACTCTGTGAGTAATTTTCAGTAGAAATGCCTCAGGAAACACTTCCTTCCTTCCTTCCTCTAGACTTTGATTTTTATCCCTTTGGATTTCTGGTGGTAGGCGGAGGGAGCCTCAAGAAACATCAGGGCAATCCTGCTTTGCTGGAGGCTTCTCTGGACCTTTTGGGATGACAAAGTGGACTTTTCTAACATCCTTTGGCAAAGCAGAGGAGTAGGAAACTTTCTAGCCTTGGCTGCCCCACTGCTGCCACCCAAAACCCACTGCAGTTTGGCATCAGGGGAGATCCAAGTGGAATTGGACCCTTGGCTGATGGGAGAGAAGCTCCTTCCTCTGTTTTCCTTCGGCTCCCGAGCAAAAGGGAATAAACCAGGAGCTGCTTGTGGTGTTTATTGGGGCTGTTGTGCTTCCCTGACGATGTGATAATTGGCTGCATGGCCAGTGGCTCTGCTGGATGCTGGATGCCTGCTTGGGTTCTTCTTCCTCCTGGCAGAGAAAAATAAAGATCTGCAAAGGGCCTTGTGCTTCACACCGTGGCTCCAGGGGAGAAACAGGGCCTGTCAGACCTGTGCTCCCGAGGCCCAGAGAGCAGGAGAACCCCCCAGCCCCCTGCACCCCTTTGGGGAGCACAGACCAGGAATTCCTGCTTTGTCAGAAGTCAGGATGGATGCAGTGAGGCAGCTTGGATCCCTTTGCTTAACCCTGGAGAAAACAGGAGGTGGCACCTCGCAAGGAGCAGAGGAGGAGTGTCCACCCCAGTGATCAGCTCTGGCTGCAATAAGCTCTGTGATTGCCTCCCCTGAGCTGATGCAATGGCCTGGAACCATCGGGGCTGTCTCGCCAGTCAGGGCCAGCACTCTCACTCTTGCCTTGGGTGACTGTCAGCACGAAGGAGCCGAGGTTATTATGGGTGACAGCCTTGTCTCCCCTCTCATAAATCACACAGGAGCTGTTGTGCCGGTTGTTTATTTATTTAGGGTGGTTTTTTTAATAGAGAGAATAATTTCTGGTCAAAATCCTGCCTTGGGAGAGCCTCCTGGCTCCCAGGATCCGGCTGTTTTGGGCATCACCTGAGCTGGCAGAGTGTTTTCCTTCTGCCCTGGAGCACGGTGGGGCTGGTTGGTGACAGTGGTTAGTGCTGCACGGAGGTGGCAGAGCCCTGCTCCGTCCTCAGGCAGCTCTGATGAGGTTTCGCAGCCCAGAAGAGCAGCCTCCAACTCCTTGCCAAGCATTTTTCTTCCTACTTGACGTGGTTTGGCTGGATTGTGACCCCCAGAGTTGGGGGCAGACTGAGAAGACTTCCAGAGACGGGGGCGTGTGGGGACAGTCTGGGTGTCTCTTCAATCCTCCTTCTCTTTGATGGCTGCACTAAGGTTTCATTTGTTGCAAACAGGGAATTTTTTTTCCCTGTCCCCCTTCCCAGGCAGTGCAAGTCGTTGCCATTTGCTCCAGACATGGGATTTGGGGTCATAAAATGTGGAAATTCCTGAGATCCAGGGGAAATGGTGATGCTGCCTTGACTGGCCTGGACTCGGATTTCCTCTGCTGTGTCGACCCCTTAGGGGTTACAGGCCTGGGTGTTCTATGACTAAGTCTCATGAGGACCATTTATAGAAGGCAGAGATCACACCCAAATCCCACAAAAACCATCAGCACTTTCCTGCAGACCCTGCTGGGCAGACAATACCCTTTTCTCCTATTTACAACCCAGTCTGTCACTGAAAACACTCCACTGTGAAGCTGAGGTTGGACCCCAGGCCAAGAGGATACCAAGGATGGAGAAACCATCTGGGGGGACCTCCCTTAACAGCACCCACCCCAAGCAGATGAGATGATTTTCTGGGTAATTTTCCATGCACTGACCCTATAGATGTCACAGGGAACGCTTGTGGAGATATTACAAAAATGTTGACTTATTTAAGTACATAAAAGGATGGAAGCCACCAGCTCCTAGACTTGCATGAGTCTGGACCATGGGTTTGAGAATGTGTCCAATATATTCAACCTCAACTGTAAAAGGCTTCAGGATGACCAAATTGAGGCCTCCTAGCACCTCAAGGAGCTGAAAAGAAACAAGAAGAGAGGCTATTTAAAAGGACCCAGAGTGACAGGACAAGGGGGAATTGCTTCAAACTGACTCTGGGAGGGTGGGGAGGCCCTGGCACAGGCTGCCCCATCCCTGTAAGTGTCCAAGGCCAGGTTGGACAGGGCTTGGAGCAACCTGGGCTGGTGGAAGGTGTCCCTGCCCATGGCAGGGGGTAAAACAGGAGCAATTTTAATGTCCCTCCCAACACCAACCATTCTATGATTCCATGACACTTGTTACCCCAGGGTTTCCACAAGTTTTCCTGGATCTGGCCATGGATGATGAGGGTGGTTGTGCAGGAGGTGGCTCCATTCCAGGCCCCACGGGAGTGACATTCTCCTGTTGCTCTTGATACAGTGACACCAAACCCCTCAGCAGGAGGACACTTTTGGTGCCAAAGCTTAGATGCCAACCTGCTGGGTGTGGGACACGGGGAGTCCCCTCCTCCCTCCACACCCCTGGAGCAGACACCAGGAAAGGTTTCATGCAGGAAATAGAGCAGAAGGAATCGAGCACAGCATGTGTTCCTTCTAAAGATAGCACATGGAAGATCCTGCCACACTCAGCATCCTCAGCGACCCCACTGCTCCCCACTCGAGCCTTGTCTCCCATGGGGAGCACTGGAGTTCCTGGGACTTTCCTGCCCCGCTGCAGTGGACTAGAAAATAAATCCACAGGGCATGAAAATGCAGGGGGCAGTGGTAGCTGAGGTGCTGACTTCTCCCTGGTGCTGTGGGGTCTGCAGAGCACAGCGGGGTCTCTGCCTCCCTGAGCCCCACTGTGTCACCCCTGTGTGTGTCACCAGCACTGACTCAGCCCCTGCCAGAGGGGAGCAGCAACCCAGCCCTTGTGTGGCACTTAAATCAGCTCCAGGACTGTCAGAGTGTGTCCCAGGGTGCTCCTACGGGAATAGTTTGATTTCCCTGGCCAAGCTCTGCTTTCTCTTGCCACCCTGGGTATCAGTGTCACACCAGGACTCCCCACACGCAGGGAACCCTGTGGCTTTGGCTTCAGGTGCTGTCAGGTTACCAGAGCAGCTGCAGGATCTGGGCCCAGCACTTCCATGGGATTGTTCAGCACATTAAACCCAGCCACGCTTGGTCACCTGCAGGTTCTCCATCTGCTGAGGATGAGCTCACCGGGCTGTTGCTGCTCGGAAGGGATGTGGAAAAGGAGCTGGGAGAGGGGTTTGTCCTCACAGCAAACCTTAAACCATGCAGGCCACAGAACCACAGGACAGGCCAAGTTGGAAGGAACCCACAAGGATCATCGAGGCCAACTCCTGGCCCTGCACAGAGTCACACCCTGGGCCTGGGAGTCTTGGGTTGCCATGTGTAGCCCTGCACCTCCACAGCTTCAACAGTGAGTATCTCAGGATCTCTTCAGCCACCCACCACCCTATTCTGCCTAAAAATCTGTAGGGTCTGGGGTTTTTGTGGCCCTAACTGGTTCATGGTGTCCCTGTGCAAGGTGCTGAGGAAATACAAAGCACCCATGAAGAACTGTCCCTGTGGGAGATGTGGGAGCAGGGGTTGATCCCTGTTTTGCAATTAAAGGGAAGGAACCATCATCTTACATGAAAATCCCCCACGATTCCCCCACATCCCTGCTCCCCCACACCCCTGCTCCTGAGCAAGACGAGTCTGAGAGACTCACAGCAATCCAAAGCCAGAAGGAGAGAGGAAAAGACAGATCAGTGCATCTGGGGAAAAAAAATAATCATATCAGCAGGAGAAGCAGTGACTGCAGGGCTGAGAGAGAAGCACTGTCTGGGGGGAGGTCTCATGGGGTCTGACACGTGTCCAGCCCTGCCTGCAGAAGGGATTTGTGTTCTCCATGTGGCTGTGGAAGTGCTGGATGGTGTCAGGCTCTTTCCAGTGCAAGGGGAAGGAGCAGCCCTGGCTGTGAGTTCTCCTACAGGGGAAGCACAGGTTGGGGGTGGCAGAGAGAAGGAAGTATTGGAGATGGGAGAGAGGGGCTGGAGACATCACGGGGTGTCCGATCCATCAGCCAAGACATTGAATTCCTTCTCATCAGCAGCCTCTGCTGAGCATTGCTGGGTTTCCTCTTGCAAGTTTGCCATGAAGAGGCAAGGAAACACCTCATAATGTTCAACAGCCTCATCTGAACGTTTCTGGTGGGATTTGGGGCCAACCAAGAGTCCTTAGACCTTTTCCTCTGCTCTGTGAGGGTGTGAGTTAAGCATTAAATGCACAGCCAGGTGTAAAAGCAGCAACCCTGGGACCTTCTCTCAGCTGCCTTCATGTACCATAAATCCTCCCCTGGGCTCAGCAGAGTTTCAGCCAATTTCTGGATTTTAGTATTTTCCATCCCCTGCCCTCCCAGCCTCTCCCTGTTGGGACCTAAATATCCTCACCTCTGCTTTTTGTCCTGCTTTTTGTGCTCAGTTGCTTTCTGAACCCAAACACAGTGCAACAAAACTGCATTTACAAGGGATTAGCTCAGCTAATCCACCCTAAATGTGGTTTTACCAGGTTGGTGTGTGGGTCTTTCTCCATCACTGTACTGAGCCAGAGCAGTGGTGGAACACTCACTGCTGGGAAGACAAGAATTCCCTTGTTTTTAGGATTATTTTGGCAAGGATTAGGAAAACAGTGGAGTTGCCTGCCTGGCTCTCCATGTTCAATCTCCCCTTTTTTTAATTTCTTCTCTCTGCAACCTCCAATCACTGCAGATATAATAGAAGAATTCTTATTAAAAATAAATACAACCCCACTTAACAGAGCAGCCTCAGCCACTGAAGTCCCTGTGGAGAGGATTTTTAAGTTTCCTGGAGCAACATGTGCTGCTGGCCCAGCACTGAGGGTTTATTTTCTGTTTAGTTTTGCCTCTGTATTAATAACCCTCCCAAATGCCAGGAGACAAATGTCTCCCAGCCAGGAGGGAGCTCAGCACAATGTGTCTCTTCATGGTGGGGCTGCTGAGGTTCAGGTCGTTCCCCTCCATGAATTTTGGTCCGTGTTGGGGGGTGGGATTGGCAGAGTGGGCAGGAAAATGGGGTGGCTGGAATGGGGAGGGAAGGTGTCACCTCTGAGCTGGGATGTGCCCCAGCCTGGAATGTGGGATTGGCAGAGTGGGCAGGAAAATGGAGTGGCTGGAATGGGGAGGGAAGGTGTCACCTCTGAGCTGGGATGTGCCCCAGCCTGGAATGTGGGGTTGGGTGGTGGTCTCCAGGTGGGCACAAGGCAGGGGTGGGAGATGCTGTGACCACCCACAGGGGTCAGGAATGGGGGAGGGATGTTTGGGTGGTACTGGGGAATCAGTTCTCCCATCCCAAGCTCTGCTCCACGTCCTGGGAGGAATGGGATGGGGTGGGATAGGGGGGGTTTGGAAAGAAATGGATAGGAGAGGTTGGAAAGGAAGAGATGGGGTAGGATGGAAGGGTTAAGATGGAATGGAAGGGATGGGATGGGAATGGGTAGGAAGGAAGGGATAGAATGGAAGGGTTAGGATGGAAAGAAAGGGATGGAATAGAAGGGAAGGGAAAGGAAGGGGCAGAGTGGCATGGGAGGGATAAGATGGATGGGAAGGGCACTTTCTCTCATGTCCATGGTGACTCAGCTCAGAGATGTGAGCACGAATCCCATTGCACAGCTCCAGAGAGGTGAACGACTCCACCTTCCCCCAGCACTGTGTTCACACTGCTGGAGATCTGGGAAAGCAGAGAAACAGCTCTTCAGCTCTCACACAACCACAGAGCTCTGGAATCCCCCAGTAGTCTCACCCGGGGGGAGGATGTTGGTTGGGAACAGATCCTGGCATGGGATGAGCAATGGTAACGAGGAGAATTCAGCCATCCCCGTGCCAGGACAACAGAAGGAGCTGCTTTCACCTCCCTCAGCATCTGGGGGTGCCTTGCAGGGCTGAGACAGCCCCCCTGGGTTAGTGGTTGTGGTCAGAGGTGAGAGACCAGCTCGTGGTTCCAGACTTGAGGCTGCTGGAGGAAACCCTCTGCCTTGGTTTCCCATTTCTGCAGCAAGTTCAGCTGCCAAATTTTTTTTGGAAAAAAAGTGGTCTTCCAGCAGGTATGGAGGCAAAACATCGTGCAGGGAGGTATCAAGCCTGGTGAGAGACTTTTCTTTAGCTGTGTTGCTGAAATTTGCAGGAAGGGTTTTTCTTAAAAGAATAAAAAATAAAAAGAGTCTGGATCAGGCTTTTGGGAACGTCACTTTGAGGCAGGGCTGGTGATCAAGGGTGCCAGCTCCAGTTCATTCAAGTTGCTTAATGGAATTTCTAATCAATTTTCTTAACAGCCCTGGCTCTGAATGGCTTCCTAAGGACTCGAATTCTGGAAGTGCCAATTCTCTGAGCTCCCTAGAAAGAACAAAGGTTTGTCATTCTCCAAGCAGCTTCCTTTGCAGAGCGGAAAAACAAATCTCTTTCTCCCGGTCTGGACTATGAAAGGAACAAAAAACCCAAGGTGCAAAGCATTTTGTCCTAAATCTTGTCATTACTGGTGCTGGTGGAAATGACAGGCTTTGAATGGAGAGGGTTGTTAGGGAGCAGGAGGATGCAGCTGGTGCTTGGACAATGGAAAATAAGCGTCTGGCCCTGGGGTTACTGATGAGAAATGAGAGATAACATCACCTTCATTCACTGTCTCCCTATCAGCTGCTGCAGATGAACACCAGCAGTTTAACCAGCTCGAGATAACACGGAGGTTAAATACACATTTCTCTTAGAGGAGAGCATTCCTCAAACTGCAATTATGCCTGGGAAGGAACAAAGGGTTGTATCAGTCAAATATTCCCGCAGCTGAGAGATTTGCATCTGATTTTAATGCACACATGCAGCTCTGGTTGGCAGCTGAAGGTGTCTGGGGGAAGACTTGGGTAAATCTGTGAGGTTTTCTGCCTTGTGGAAAATATCTCTGTGGTTGTCTCCCCCCTCCAGGACACGAGGAGTGTTCGGTGTCTGGGTGTTCCTCAGAGGAGATGGGGATCCTGTGTGGGTGTCTAAAGGTGCAGGTGAAAGGAACTGGGTGTCTGTGTGTCCTCACAGCTCCCCCAAGGACAGAATTCCCTCCCAGTGAGGCAGAGAGCTGAGTCCTGTAGTGTCTGTGTCACAGCAGAGCCAAAACCCGAGAGCAGCAAGTTTCCTGGATGAGCCTGTTCCGCTCGGCTGAGCTCCAGGGAACCACGAACTCGGCCTTGATGCTCAGAACTGAACCTTCCCATCCACCCAGAGATGGTTAAAAATAGCCATTTTGTCCTCATTGGGTCAGTCCCAGCCCCATGGGGAGCAAGGAGGTCACGCAGGGGATCCTCAGCTCTTCCTGCCTCTCCTCTTTTCCCACCTTTGCCAAAGGGACTGGGAGCAGCTGGGGGAGCTTTGCCCCCCAAACCCCACAGTTTACACAACTGCCAGTCTCCAAAAAGAGGAACAAAAGGAAGGAACAGGTGAGACTGTGAATGTCAAGCCAGGATTTTTTAACACATCACTTGCACTACTGAAAAATTCCCAAGGTTAATCCCTGGCTCTCCCAGGCAGGGGAGAGCAGGAGAACCTAACTGAAGGTCAGCAGAGCAGTATAAACAGAGTTCCTGCGAGATTAATAAGTAAATAAGTAAAATTGGGAGAGAGAGGGATTAATGCAAGAACCAGGAAGGATTTGGTCACTGTTGAGCTTGATTTGCTCAGGTAACACAAATCCTTTCTGAGAAGAGGAGCAGCATCTTCATGGGATGTATCCAAATTAACAGGCTCAGCATCCAACAAAACTGAGAGAGACAAACAGAAATTAAATCAGCATCTTTTTTTCTGTCTTTGTGCCACCTGGACCCAGGTTAAAAAGGGGATAAGAGACAAACTCCTCGTCTCAGATGAGTTTCAGTCACTGCAGGTTGATGTCACTCCAGGATGGTGTCAAGGGCTGTGGTAAATCCTCTCCCTCACTGGCTTGTGCAGATAAAGTTTTCTTCTCAAGCAAAACTGCATTTTTGAATCAAACACTGCACCTCAGAAATGATTAATACGAAGCTTTTCTAAGGGATGTTTCAGTATCCAGAGGGCTCCTGTTAAAACACTTGGCAGGGAGATGCTCCTCCTCATCTCTTCCTTAAAATTGTGTCTCCATTTCCAGAATGTTTAGAGCTGAAGCCCTAAAATCTGTGGTTCAAAGTGCTCAAAGGTTCAATGCAATTGATGGGAGTGTCTGTAGGATGTAGTGAAATAAACTCAGCTGTGGAATAGGGAGAGAATGGAACAAGTAATGGAAATTTTGCACTGAGATGAGGTGGAACACCAAAGGTCTCCTCCAGCTCTGCTGCAAGCCAGGCTTGATGTGGCAACCACAGGGCAAAAAGCTGTTTTATCTTAAATACATAGAGAAACCTTGTGCTCACCTGTAAATCCGTGTTGTTCCAACACCCAGCCCGATGTGGGGAAGTGTCTCTCCCTCTCCAACGGGGGTGGATTTGATCTGTGCTTCAGGATCACACCCTGGGGACATTTCAGAAGAAATGGCTGAGCTCAGGCTGTGGGGTTTTAGAGGAGCTTTTTAACAGGGGCAGGAGTTTTCAGTGGCACTGGAGCTCTTTTTTGGCTGCTTTCACAGCAAATGAGCATTTTAGAGATGCTCAGTGTGGAGCCAAAATGCCAAAAATGCCGCCCCTCCTGGTTCAGAACTTTTTGCAGGATGCTCTGATGGTGCCCAAGGCACCAGCTCGTGCCACAGCTGGAATCACAGCTGTCACCTTCCCTCCTTGCTCTGGAGGAGGAGCAGCTGGAAATAAGGTCAGTTCTTTTCCCCAGCAAGGGAAGGGAGAGGGGCTGGAAGGGGAGGTTCTCCTTTAACAGTAGGACTCGATGATATTGGGTCTTTTCCAACCTTAACGATTTTCTGATTCCTTAGAAAACAGTTTCCAATGCTTTGCACTTCATTTGCAATTACAGGCTGATTGTGTTCAGCTGGGGCTTGGCTTCTCTCCAGATCTGGGGTTTGGGGGGTGGTTCAGGGTAAATGCTCAGCACCACAAAATGAAATCTGCCTTAACCAGCCCATTTCACTTAAAAATCCCAAACTCACGTGCTGGGGAGTGAACACCCCCACCATCCATCCTTTTCCTTCTGCCTTTCCCTGTGCCTGGGGTGTCCCTGAGCTTCTTTGTCACCCTGAGAGGGACATTTCCCCAGTGGTGGCTCTGTGCCCCCTGCCCTGCTGTCCCCAGGTCCTGCCTCTCTCAGCTCTTCTGGGCCACGTGGAGCAAATGGGACTTCCAGGTCTTCCTGCCTGTGGGGCTCAGCAAGATCCAGAGTCTCAATGAAATCATGGAGAGGTGTGTTGAGTATCCCCAAGCACAGGATTCAGCCCAGATAATCCATCATCTGCCCAGGAACACAACTCTCAAGGAATCCAGGATGCTTTATGAGCGCTGGAGCCTCCCCGGAGGCTGCGTGTCCCACATAACCATGGAATGGCAGGAACAGGTTACGTGACAACCTATAAACCTGCTCTCCTTCTGGGTGACTCGAGGCTGAAGGCACAGAAACACCAAACCTGTGCTGCCTGGGCTTGGTTTTCAACCACTGTTGTGGCGTCACGGCCGCGTGTGTCCGTGCGGGATCCAGCTCGTCGGAAAAGCGGTGTCTGGATGCAGCTGGAAAAACGGTCACAACGACCCAAGGAATGGCTCCAGGCTGAGGGCAGAGCGGCTGGAAGTCTGGGAAAGGACCCAGGGATGGTGGTGGCAGCGGCTGAATGTGAGCACAGGTGGGCAAGGGGCCAAAGGCACCTGGATTGTCCCAACCACGGTGTCCGTCCCCTGTGCTGGGCACTGGTGGGGTCACACCCCAAATCCTGGGGTCAGCTTTGGGCCCCTCCTGACAGGAGACATGGAGCGTGTCCAGGGAAGGGAACAGAGCTGGGAAGGGGCTGGAGCAGCAGAACTGAGGGAGCTGGGGAAGGGGCTGGAGCAGCAGAACTGAGGGAGCTGGGGAAGGGGCTGGAGCAGCAGAACTGAGGGAGCTGGGGAAGGGGCTGGAGCAGCAGAACTGAGGGAGCTGGGGAAGGGGCTGGAGCAGCAGGAGCAGCTGAGGGAGCTGGGGGGGCTCAGCCTGGAGAAAAGGAGGCTCAGGGGGGACCTTCTGGCTCTGAACTCCCTGACAGGAGGGGGGAGCTGGGGGGGGTCGGGCTCTGCTCCCAGGGAACAGGGACAGGAGGAGAGGGAACAACCTCAGGCTGGGCCAGGGGAGGCTCAGCTTGGCTCTGGTGTACAATTCAAGGCCAGGTTGGACGGGGTTTGGAGCAACCTGGTCTAGCAGAAGGTGTCCCTGCCCATGGCAGTGGGTAGAACAGGATGAGCTTGAAGGTCCCTTCCACCCCAAAACCAGCCTGGGATTCTGGCACACGATTTATTTGGGACCTCTTCAAAGATCAGGAGGAAATGAGTGGTCCCAGCCCAGCAGAATCCCTGCAGACCCGTGTTACCCACGTCTGGGGACTCAGAAGACAGAGAGGCTGCAAACTTCAGTGAGCAGAGTCCCAGGACCTGCAGCTGTAGGTTTTATCAGCCAGGGTCTGCATCCTGGCAAGAGTCTCTTCTGCACTTCCCACAGTACATCCTATTAGTCATCCCCAATTATTCAGCTCCAGCTCAGCAAAGCTTTGTCTCTGTCTTTTTTCTTTTCTTTTTTTTTTATTTTTCTTTTTTGCCTTAGCCTGAAAACCTATATTCAAATAAGAAGGGGAGGGAGGCATTTTTAATCCCAGCTGGATAATTCCTAAAATGCACAGAGGTGAAGCCTGACCAGACAGAACGTGCTGGTACTTCCCAAGCTGATCTGGGTAAGAAAAGCTGGGCTTGAGCTCAGCTTATGCCTTGTTCAAAGCCTCTTGGACAACATCCATGTCCTTCCTGCAGGATTTGTGGCACAGGGCTGTGTTGGGATGTTCGTGAAGCCTTTCTGGATTCACATGTTTTGTTTCCACCCCAGTCCTGTCGCGGGCACCTCTCGATGCCTCTTCCCCCACCTTGCTCCTGGGATATTTGGGGAAGTGTTTGGGGTCAGCAGAGCTCACAGGACGTGGTGGCAAAAGGGTTTTGATGGAGGTAAATTCAGGAGAAGAACTGGGTAGATTTGGGGCTATTTCTTGAGTAGAAAGTGAGATGAAGACATGATTGAGCCAGAAACACCCAGCAGTGACCACAGACTAGACCTTGCCCCTCACTGGGGAAAGGAGAATGAAATACTCTCTGAAACAGAAATAACACAGGTGCCATCCCAGTATGAGGGTCCAGACCCCAAGAGATCAAAATTCCTGACCAAAGGAACGTGGTGGCAGAGGTTTCCTCCAGCCTTTTCCATCATCTCCACCATGGGCTCCCTCTCCATCCCTCCATCCCGAGCTGAGGAGGTTTAGCCTTGCCTTGGAATCTCCATTTGGAGTCTCAATTTGAATTACTTGAGTCTCATGTGCCGTTTCAAATTGATTCGTTCTGCCAAGTACTTGCCAGATGCATAATGAGGGGCTAAATTGGGCCCTAACGAGGCAGAGACACAATTATTCCAAGCGCTCCCGCTCTGACAAAAGCCTCGGTTATCGCTGTCACTCGGGTTTTGGGACCTTCTCTCACACATCCACACACACACAGAGGCATCTCGTGCTTTCTAGAGCCCGCCCCGTTATTTATTGTTGTTATAAATATTGCTATTTTCACACACGAGCGCCGGGCTGGGAGTTAACCCTGCGGGGGTTTTTGTATTAATGAGAACTGGAGCAGCTTTCAGGGGGAATCTCTGCTCCATCTCCTGCAATCCATTCACAAAGTCTGCCTGGCAGCTCCTGGAGACCGGCAGCAGAACGGAAAATTAATCAAATGAAGGGGCTGTTAACGACAGAACATCAAAGAGAGATGGAAATTCTTCACACGATCAGCAGGAGAAAAAAAAGCTTTTATCTCTTTCTGACAAATGTGAGAATCCAGACACAGCCCTGATGGGGTCTGAAGTGCCATTAGAGGATGGGAATAATTATAATTGCTCCCCCTAATCACATCTTTCCTCGATTTCAGGGCGTTCTGTGAAGCAAGATCGATACCTGCCCCCTGTTTTACAGATGAGGGACCACAGGGCTTTGTGGAGTCTCAGGGACAGGGAGGAGGGAACGTGTGGTTTAGTCCTTTTTCCTCCTGAATTTTCTGCATCAGTTTGGGAAATAGTCCCAATTTCACCTGTTTCATGGACTAAGGAATGGTTTCCTGGGCTGTGGAATGAATCTATTTCATGGATTCATGATGGGATAACCCACACCCAGATGTGGGCACTGGATCATGGAATCATGGAATCCCAGGATGGTTTGGAAGGGACCTTAGAGCCCACCTCATTCCACCCCCAGCCATGGGCAGGGACACCTTCCACTCTCCCAGGCTGCTCCAAGCCTGATCCAACCCGGCCTTGGGCACTTCCAGGGATGGGAGAATCCACAGCTCCTCTCAGCAACGTGGATTGAACCTCCTGGCTTCTCCCTGACCCTGATTTCCAGTCCAGGCATCTTTAACTGGTGAAGCAGCCTCCAAAATACAGGTCCAGGACCTCCTCCCGTGGTTTTACCTCCATCCTTGAGTCGGACAGGAGGAGGAGGGGGTTACATTACTGCTCACATCACATTTTGGGGCAATCCTGTTAATTTGGGAGCTCAAACTCTCCTCTCACCTCTTCACTTCGGATCCAGACGAGCCGAGCTCAGCCTCAGGTCCAAACTTCCCCGTGTCCTCCCCGCTGCAGATCCCGGGAGCCGGAGGCTTTTCCTCCCAGCTCCCCTCGTGATGAAATGTCAGCGGTGCCGCTGCTGACACCAGGGCCGGGAGCCACCGTGAATCATCCTCATTAAAAACCATTTCAATTCAGACCACAGCGATGCTTCTCACCCTCTCTGCTGCCATCACAGAGCTATTAAAAGCTCCCGTGAAAGGCAGGCAGCAGATGATGGGCACGGGCAGGTACAGCCTGGGACAGGACAAGGCGTAAAAACCACATTTTTTACCTCATTCCCGCTGTCGGGGCCAGGAGAAGGAGACTGGACCTGCTGGAGGCATCTCCACCTGAAAGGAGGTGGTTTCTCCCACCAAAATTATTCTGTAGCAAGTTTGGAGTCGGGTTCTTCTCCCAGGGAATAAGTGATGAGATGAAAGGACACAGCCCCAGGCGGTGCCAGGGGAGGCTCGGGTTGGGAATTTCTTCCTGGAAAGGGCTTTGGAAGGGGCTGCCCAGGGAGGTGGTGGAGTCACCATTCCTGGAGGTGATTCAGGAAAGGCACTGGGTGCTCTGGGCTGGGTGACAAGGGGAGGATTGGTCACAGGTTGGACTCGATGATCCTGGAGGTCTTTTCCAAGCAAAACGATCCCGTGATGACACAGAGGCTTCTTGCTGGGAATGGAGGGACTGGGCCTGAAGGCAAAGGGGCTCCTGGGGGGGTTTGTGAGGGATGTTTATCACCTGAGAGTGGGTAGATTGGGAAGAAAGGTGTGTGCAGGGTCTCTGTGGGCAGCAGAGCTCCTTCAGCATCACCATGTCCCCAGACACACATTATCCACCTGCCCTGGGCTCTGGGTACCTGCAGTGCTGAACCTGGTCCTGCAGAAACTGCAGGATTTAGCAGGATTTCCCTGCTGAATTTTGCCAACTGTTGAGCAAGGAGGGGGTTGTTTTTGGGCTGAGTTTCCTCTAAGAGGCTCTGCCACCCTCATGCATTTCCCAGCCCTGAGTCACAACTCATCCTCTGCTTTTCCCCCTCCCTGACATCTCCAGGCACCTCGGGAGGTTTTTAGAAGACAGCAGCAATATTACCTCGTGCAGGGTTTTCTCTGTGCTGCAAGAGGGCTGGAAATTCAACGTTTGAGTGAAAAGTGTGGGTTTTCCACTGGGTGACAGGAGTTTGGGTCAGCAGGGAGGGAACCCAGCCCAGATGTGACCACACCTGGCAAGAGCAGCATTAATGTGTGTTGGGACGCCTGGATCCTCCTCTTGATGGCCCAAATGGAGGGACCAGAAGCAGAAATCAATCCTGGCAATTAATAAAGCATTGCCAAAGTCAGTATTTATCAGGAGGGTGCCTCAAAACTTTGATGCCGAGGGGAACGTTGCAGAAGCACGTCCTGGTGGGGAATTCCATGACATCTCCTCTCCCTTCCCATGGTGCTGGAAGCCACCCTTGGTGCTGCTCCCTCACCTCCACCCTCTGCCTCGACTCTGCACCCACCACTCAACAACCCAAACGACTTTACCGTAAGGAAAAGCTGCGAGAAAAAGGCAAAGTCAAGTGATTTCCTCTCTCTGGGCTGTTCTGCATCTCATTTTGTGCTTCCCCGGGAGAAGAAGGGGAACAAAGCAGCAGAGAAAGCACCGGATTTGCATTAAAAAGCAAAGTAAGTGTCAGACAGAAATAAGGTCAAAGGGGAGAAGAGGCTTTTGGGGAGAGTTTCCCTTTCGAGAAGGTCTTCTCAGGTTTCCTCCCCTTTCTTGCCATCTCCAGGTTTTAATAATTCAGTGCTTTCTATCTGCACCAAAACCTTCACAAGTCATTTCTGTCTGCAGTGACTTCAGTGAATTCATGGAGGGCCTCTGGAACCAGAATGAATTCCTTGGTGGAAGGGAACTTTTCCTTGACAGCCACTGCTGGTTTATTTCCCTTCCACGTGTTCATTTATAATTAAGGCTTCTTAATTACTTTTTTCAGGGCAGGGCTGAGGGAAAGGAGTGGTAAGGCTCATCTTTTCTGAAGGGTGAGCTGCAGAAGCGAAGCAGGCAGTGAGTCAGCATCCTCTCCTGCCTCTGCTGCCAGCAGAGCTGTTGCTGGGGTGACTGTCACAGGTGACAGAGCAGATCAGCCTTCCCAGTGTCCCCAGGCTGAGCCACGACGCGTTTTTTTTCCTAATACATCAAACAAAAAACAAACGGCAGCTTCAGAAAACCCCCCCTCTCTCCTTCCCCTAAGAAACCACCCCCAGCTCGGTCGTGTTGCCACTTGTAGCCTTCGAGAAATGGAAGAAAAAAAGAGGAACGTGGCGACTTCGGGGGTTGTGCAAGAAAAGTCGTTTGAGCGAATCTTGTGGGCTGAATTAATTTGTTACAGCTCGGCAAAAAGCCCGGGGGTCAGCACAACGAGCCCGACCTGTCGATGCCCATGGATGATCTCCTGGCAGCACCATCACCCCTCACACCTCCTGGTCCTGAGGAGAGCGCTTAGGAAGACAAAAAACCACTCGTCTGCTCCTCCTCCCCGTCATTTTTTGGCTCTTGCAGCAGCACGTGGGGATTTCTGAGGGGTTTCAGGAGGATCCCCCAGAACTGCTGAAGCTAAAAAAGCAGGAAATCCGATTAAAAATGAATCGCAGGGTTGAGCTGCAGGGCTGGGAGATCTTTGAGGTCTTTGCAGCCGAATTTTTGCCGGTTTGGGTTTCCCAGCTAGAAATGAAGTCTTTGCCTGGGGGCTGGGAAGCTTTAGGGAGCTTCAGCTTTACCTGCAGACCTTTCAGCGTCCAGATGTTGCAGGTAAATGCGGCTCCACCAGCGTCCAGATGTTACAGCTAAAGCCAAAAACAGTCCCGACTTGTGTTTGCAAACAAATTCATCTCCCCTGCACAACGTGACCTCCCCCAACAACCCCAGGGAGGGATTTCTACAACAAACCAACCCAGCACTGGTGATCCGGGGTTAATGGGAGGGTGGGGAGGACAGAAGGGCCTCGAGGCAGAGAAGAATTTCCCCTGGATTTCCAGCTGGGAGGTGAATGATGAACATCAGCACTTAAGGCAGGGTGAGGTTTCTTTGCTCTCAAAGCGCTGCCCAAACACGAACTAATTAACTGAGGCCAGGAAGCCGGGGCTGCAGTAATGTGTTCTGCCTGCTGACCTGGGCAAGGTTTAATTTGCTATTTAGTCATTTCCTTTGAGGCCAAAAGCCTGAGGATGGTGTTGCTGGGGGCCCAGAACTCTGGAGCATCCTGGTCCCTGTGTCTTGGCTCTCTCCTTCCAGCCAGGTTTAGTCGCCCTCTTTCTTTCCAAGGCTTTATCAAACTCTGATGGAAGTTTGGTGGCTTCAGGATAATTCTCCCACAGTGAGTTTGTTAGAAGGCTTAAAAATGAACGAAAAAAGGGGATTTTCTCTCCCCTCTCAGTTCCCCTGTGTGATCCTTGTTTTAACCACCAGCAGTTTCACATCGTGTGAAAGCTGCTGTGTGGTTTTGGAGGAAGCAGGAGAGTTTTCCCTCAGTTTGGTTTTGTGGGAGCTACATGAGGACTGGGGATACCCAGAGCTGGGTTGGTCTCCTCCAGTCCTGCCAGTCCTTGGAGTACTGGGATGCTCTGGGGGACAGGTCTTGCTCCACCATGGCTGGATTGTCCCCAGACTGTGTCACTGCACAGGTTTCCAGAGAAGCTGTGGCTGCCCCATCCCTGGGATTGTCCAAGACCAGGTTGGATGAGGATTGGAGCAATCTGGGATAGTGGAAGGTGTCCCTGCCCAGGGCAGGGGGTGGCACTGGATGGATTTAAGGTCCCTTCCAACCCAAACCATTCCATGATTCTGTAAATGGTGGCTCATTCCCACCACACCCTCAGAGTGCCATTGATGGATATCATGTCCCTCCTTGAACACAACATGATGGAAGTGCCTCATCCCTCACCATTTCCCCCTGGGCTGTGCCCATCCAGGTCCTGCAACCTCCCAGTTCCATTTCCCTCCTCTCTAACACAACGTTCACCGAAAGAACCAATGAAAAACCATCATAAAAATCAGGAGGATTGGGGGAAAGGTGGAAAATTCCAAGAGACAAAACCCAGTTTGAAAGTCCTTGACAGTTTGCCAGGAAACCCAGGGGCTGTCACAGGGATCCCAAGCTTGGGTGAGACAGTTCAGTGGCTCCATCCCTCTTCTCCTTGCCAAGCTCCCAATTCCTGGGTGGCTCTGGTGCCTGGTGCTGGGCAGAAAAGGGTCAAGGCTGGTTCAATTCTAGCTGCCCAACACAGGAAAAATTCCTTCATTTCTCTGATCCAATTTATTTTTCTGGGTATAACTGGCTAAAGAGTGGAGAAAGGTGGGGAAGGCAGGTTTTAAAAATAAACTCTCCAGCCTGCACAAGGGATGCTTTGTGGCACAGCAGTGACTTACAGATCCACTGGTGTTTCTGTGGAAAGCAAAACCACTTTTCTTGAAAACAGGGTTGTGAGTGCAGCTGGAGTTAAGCACCAATTCACACCGGGTGTCTTAAGCATCCTCTGAAAATTCAGCTTAGAATACTGTTGTGAAGAGACAGAACCCATATTTTAGGGCAAACTGCTTCGAGCACGTTCATTTAGAGAGGGAGCAGCTGCTGGGTTTGGTTGTAAGGGGTTCCAAGAGCTCTCCCTGCCACGGGATGTCATTTTGATTTGCTCAGTTCAGGGAGGTTGTGGAGGCTTGTGCCCCCTCACAGGGTGAGTGTCACCAACCACAGCCAGAAGTGAGTAAATTACTCAGGGACCAAACAATTCCCCCTCCCCCAGCCCACACCGCGCTTTTTGCTGCCAGAAATTGGGGTTTTCACACCTTTACACTGAGGCTGCGCCCGGAATTAACTCTGATGCTCTCCCAGCTTCACCCCTAATCCCTGAGGTGTTCCCTGATTTCCCTCCTCCCCTCACAGGAGCTCAGGTGATCTCCCACCCCTGTGGAACACACGCTGCTCTGCCACTGCCCAGGATTTGTGGTTGAATTGCTTTGTCGATGTAATCTTAGATTTTAATGACCAAATAATGCAGTGAAACAGGAGCCGCGGGGACGTCCGGAGGTACCGCGGGCTGTCATCGCCTTGGAATGTGATCCCCATTACAGCCCAATCAGCATTAGCATTGTTTAGCCATCGTAATCCCACCCACTTAATCACGGGTTTAGGATATTCAAATAGGTCTAACTCCATCCGGAGTTGTAACCCACAGATTCCCGAAGGTTGAATGGAATTTAGCTCCCTTAAAGCCTAAGGAGTCCCCTTGGCTGATCTTTTCTTTTTTGCCCACAAAACTTGTGCCTTGCAGGCCAAGAGATGCTCTTGCTCAATCCACAGCTTTGTGGGGAAAGAAAAGAAACCAAATAAACCATGAAAAATAGCTCCTGTCCACCCTCAGTTATTTTGGATTATCAGTTTCGATTTTCACTTCCCCTTTCTCTTTGCAGCAATAACTGTTCTCTGAAGATGTTCTGCCTTCAGCAGCAGTCAGAGTGTTTGGGGTTCTGCTGTGTCTGGTGCCAAATGTCCTGTTACAGAGGCACCAGTTCTCCCTACAGAGCTCCCAGTGATGCTCCTCACCTGTGCCAAGGGCTGAGCAAACCAAGGATTTAGACAGCGTTGGATTTTCCCCCGTCCTCCAAATTCCAGTATCTTATTTTCTGCAAGTGTGAGCACAGCCAAAAGCTTCTGGTGTTGGATTTAAATAGACTTCAGGTGGGAGGCGAGAAATACTCCTTTAATGTACAGATAAGAAACTGAGGCACGGAGGGATTGAAGGATTCACTCCATGACTGAGCTCTCCCCAGTCTGACTAAGACAGAGACAGGAATAGGGGTTATGTGCTGCAGAGTTAGAGCACTAAATCCATCCTGGGAAAGGAAGATTCATTCCTCATCCCTCCTGCTGCCTCCCTGGATGGAGCAGGCAGAGAAGTGTCTTAGTCTGAAGGGGAATTCTCATGGGATGCTTTTGTGGCTCAAGAAGATGAAATGGGGTTCATGATTTCTGGCAATGGGATCAGTGACCCCACCTTGGGGCACACCACAGTTCTTCTGGAAGGGTGTGAGCCTCAGGGACCCTGGGGATGATCCCACCCCGTGTCCCTGTGCAGGACTGGCCAGTCTGGAGCCAGAAGGTGTCTTGGTCAACTTGTTCCCCAGTTGTTGGGTGACAGGACAAGAGCAAACAGCCCCAGTTGTGCCAGGGGAGGTTCAGTTTGGGTAGTGGGGAAGATTTCTTTGCCAAAAGGATGGTCAGGCCCTGGCACAGGCTGCTCAGGGCAGTGGTGGAGTCACCAGCCCTGGAGGGATTTAAAAGCCCCCTCGATGTGGCACTTGGGGATTTTGCTGGGTAAAAACCAGTCTTTTCCAACCTGGACAAGTCCACGATTCTCTGATTCCATCACTGGTCCAAATTAATGTTGAGAAGTCGGGTTGATGCTGTCCTGTTGATGCCAACAGCCCCCCAGTCCTGCCTGCAGAGGGTTCAGGCTGTGATTAGTGACCTGGGTGACAACCTTGAGCCTTTATCTGTGACACTGATCCCTGTTGTGAGCGGCAGAGCTTGGGCTCATGTTTCTCAGATGAGAAGGGAAACCTTGCCAGGGAGTTAATTGTTCCCTGCCTTAACGAAGCAGCTGAGGCTTTGCTGTGGGAGGAGAGACAATGCATTTGCAGTGCATTAAGGTATTATTGCAACCCTGTTTGTGCTGAAAGGTTCCTGATCCTCTGAAATAAAGACGAGCAGGTTTGTCCCAGATTTATCAATGGAAGCAGAGTTCCCACTGGAATTGGGAGGGAGGGGAGGGTGGGTGAGGTCCTACTCGCTGCCACAACCCCAAAAAGCTGCTTGGGAGGTGTTGGGATTCATCCAGAAGGAAGCAGCATTTCAAGGTGAAAGAAGGATGTCAGGGCAGCCCTGTGGCTGGGAATAACTGAGGGTCACAGTGAACACCCTGAGATGTTTTGTGCAGCCCATGTTCCTCTGGGGAGGGATGCAGAGTGGGTTCCCCTCGTGGTTTGGGTCTGGCTGTGTGAAGAGGGAAGCTCTGTGTCCCCTCTGCTTGAAAATCTGCCCTGGGAAGGGCATTGGGGGAGAAAAAGAGAAATGGTTGCTCTGCTTCTCCAGAGAAGCTGCATCTGCAGTTCCAGGGCAGCCCGTAGGTCATTGCACAGGGGGATTTCTTAAATGGACATTAGGAATGAAATCAAATTTGTGGACACCAGATGCAGCAGAGGAGATGGATGAAAAAGCAAAGGGAAATGTGCAGAGGGAGGTCTGAGACATCTCACATTATACAGCAAACCACAGCCTTGAGGAGCAGGTCTGATGCTGCACTGAGCTCACAGGAAAGCTCTGGCTGGGTTGGACACCACAGAGATGACCCTTCTCCTACCCCTGTGTTCAGAAATCCAGGATTTTGGGACTTGACCTAGGCCACCTCTGTTGCTGCCTAACCAATTTTGGGCTGGCTGCAGCTCCTGGATGCAAATCCCTCCGGGGAACTGGCAGAGGCTCGTGGAGGAGGTGATGCTGTTGCTGCACCCCTGATGCTGATCCAAACCTTGGGAGACCCCAGGAGAAGGCAGGAGCTGAGGGATATGTCTGGAGAGGAGGTGATCTCTCCCTCTGGCTGCCTGCAGCTATGCTGCTGCCTGGTACAGCTTAATTGGCTTTGATAGGATTACAGGGAAGCAGCCAAGGAGTAAACAGGGCCAGGAGGCCACACCAGGCCTGGGGCCACCAACCCCTGGAGAAATCCTTTGAGCCAGAGACTGAAGCTGCAGGAGTTCAAGGGTTAATGTCTGGGTGGGGGGTAAGGGCTTAATCCTTCTGGTTTCAGGGGAAATCTTCTCCTGTGCAGCACCCCAAAGGTCTGGGGCTCCCTCATTAATTCCTGACGAGTTTGCCCCTGACAGACCCAGAGTAAATTATGGACATTATGGAAGTTACACCTTGTTGCCTCCAGGTTTGTGTCCTCAATAAATGTTTATGGTTTAAAGCAGCCTTGTTTGTTTGCCTTAGACCAGACGACACTGATTTATTGGCACAAATCCTGGCAGGGAAAAGGGATGAGCCAGACAAGTTTTTCACTGCTACACACGACTGTGCTGAGGGGATGATGGTTATTTCATGTTCATGAAAATAAAGACTCCGACTTGGACTGGAAATTTTGCTTCCAGGAATTTTTCTCCACCTGCAAGCAACAAGGGGAGCTCAAGGGTTAATGGTGTCCCAGGGCTTTGCTTCCTGCTGTGTCTGGGGTTTGGGATGGCTGGAAGATGCTGTGGGTTGGAAAGGGCTGGGAAGGAGGGGTGGATGCTCTTACTGGGAGGGTGTTGCTGCAGGAATGATGGGGAAGCAGTGCTGGGGATCCAGTGCTTCAATTCCCTCATCCCAGGAGATCTGAACCCTCAAGGAAAACAGGTCTTAAAGCCACGGATGGAGATGGTGATGAGGGACTTGTGTCCAAGTCTGGGACAAGGTGTTGTGACCTAGAGATGAATGTCCTTGCACAGGATTGTGATTCAATGCCCACATTTCCATCCCTACCTTGCTGGGGCTCATTCCCATGGGAAACCTCCTTGATTTGTGGTGGTAGAGGGTGTTTTCCCCTCTGTCAGCAAGGAAGAAGGTGGGCTCAGCTCACTCAGACTCCATCCACTCTGTTCATCTGCCATTTGCAGCTCGGACTCAGCTCTTACACCAACAGTTGTTGTTGTTGTTCCTCCCCCTCCCAAACCTGTGTATTTTGTGCAGCCTGTTTCTGATTCAGAGTATAAATAAGTTTAATCTTTTCCTCTTTTGTTCTCCTTATCTTCTGGGGGCTGTGCTGGTTAAAAATAACCAGGAAGATGAGCTCAAGTGGGGATGGTGGAGGGGTTTTAACCCCCATCATGGTGGGACCACCCATCTGGCTGAGGAAGGGAAAGTCTCCCTTCTAACTTCTCCCCAGCCCTCATGGTCCAGCTCTTGATCCAGTGGAAGCTGTTCCTGCCCATGGCTCAGGTGTGGAATGAGCTGAGATATAAAGTCCCTTCCAACCCAAACCATTCCATCCACGATTCTTTCCCAAGCCCGGAGTTCTCTGAACTTCATAAACCCCTCCTGGCACATGAGTGGGGATTCAAGTGCTTCTGCTTTTGGGGTGAGTTGTGAAAATTGGAGGGGGGGGGGTTCATGGGGGTGCAGAGATCAGAGGTTGTCTCTGACCTGCATCTGGGAGACAGAGCGTTTTCCAGCACTGAGCTCCTGCAGACGAGGTTTTCCACCTGGAAAAGTCTCTTTTGCCCAGAACTGAACTACTTGTGTAAGGAGATCAATTGAAGGGAGAAGGAAAACAAAAAGAAATTGAAGGGGTTTGTCTTTCTGGCTGGAAAGACAGGTTTGGGTCCAGCCTGAAAGCTCCCTGGTCGAGGGCTGGCTCAGCTTTGCTCCTGTGTTTATTCTGAGGAGGAGAACACACACACACACACGTGTGTGCACATACATATGCACAGACAGAAAAAAAACAACCCCCAGCCTAACCCAGACGCTGATTCAAACCAACTGTTGTCTCTGGCTGTGCTGTCGGCTTTCCCCTGCCCACAGCCCCGCCACCGTGTGAAACCCTGGCTGAAAATCAACAGGCAACCCCCAAAATCCAGCATAAAAATCGCAGTTCGCACAGGGAAGGACAGAAAAACTCTTTCCAGGCAGCGGTTCTGCCAGAAAATAATAATAATAATTAAATAAATAAATAATAAAACAAAACCACACGAACAAAAACCGAACAGAAAACCCTCTCCCTGCTTGCAACCCGCTGAGCACCAAAGGATGCTCTCGGGGGCCACTGTGCAGCCCCTCGGCGCAGTTTGGGGGGTGGATGGGGGTCCCCCCGGCAGGGCCAG
>VYXB01009841.1:42113-54642 GCA_013397135.1 Pachyramphus minor | reverse complement strand
AGGAAGAAGAGGCTTCAGCTGCCGCCTCCCCGATCCTCCCTCCTCCCCCCTACACACACACACACTCCCCCCTTCCCCTTCCGCCCCACACCTTTATGGACGAGCGCCGGAGCTTGCTCTGCTCTCCCGCCGCCTCCTGCGCCGCTCGGCACCCGCGGGGCAGCTCGAGCAGCAGCCACCACAACCTGGGCTACTCCGAGCCCCCCGCCGCCCCCCGGCCCGGCCCCGAGCAGCAGCAGCAGGAGGAGGAGGAGGGGGAAGGCGAAGAAGGGGAGGAAGGCAGCATGACCGTGGTGGGAGGCGGCGGAGGAGACCCTTTGCTGGAAGAACCGCAGGCTCCTCCCGCGCTGCTCGGGGGGGAGCGCTACGAGCAGCCCCCGGCCCCGGCCGTGCCCGCCGGGCAACCCGCGGGCCCCGGGGAGCACGAGTGCTGCGAGCGGGTGGTGATCAACATCTCGGGGCTGCGCTTCGAGACCCAGCTGAAGACGCTGGCTCAGTTCCCCGAGACGCTGCTGGGGGACCCGCGGAAGAGGATGCGCTACTTCGACCCCCTGCGCAACGAGTATTTCTTCGACCGTAACCGCCCCAGCTTCGACGCCATCCTCTACTATTACCAGTCGGGCGGGCGCATCCGCCGGCCCGTCAACGTGCCCATCGACATCTTCTCCGAGGAGATCCGCTTCTACCAGCTCGGGGAGGAGGCCATGGAAAAGTTCCGGGAGGACGAGGGTTTCATCCGGGAGGAGCAGCGGCCGCTTCCCGACAAGGAGTTTCAGCGCCAAGTGTGGCTCCTCTTCGAGTACCCCGAGAGCTCTGGGCCGGCCCGAGGCATTGCCATCGTCTCTGTGCTGGTCATCCTTATCTCTATTGTCATCTTCTGTCTGGAGACGCTGCCGGAATTCAGGGATGACCACGACTATGAGGGAACTGGGGGGACCTTTGGGACGGGTGGTGGCCCAATCCCACCTGAAGTCTTCTCCAACTCCTCGTCCTCGGCTGCTTCCATGGTGTCGTCCTTCACTGACCCTTTCTTCGTGGTGGAGACTTTGTGCATCATCTGGTTCTCCTTCGAGCTGCTGGTCCGTTTCTTCGCCTGCCCCAGCAAGGCCACCTTCTCCAAGAACATCATGAACATCATTGACATCGTGGCCATCATCCCCTACTTCATCACTCTGGGCACCGAGCTGGCGGAGAGGCAAGGCAACGGCCAGCAGGCCATGTCCTTGGCCATCCTCAGAGTCATCCGCCTGGTCCGGGTCTTCCGCATCTTCAAGCTGTCCCGGCACTCCAAGGGGCTGCAGATCCTGGGCCAGACCCTCAAGGCCAGCATGAGGGAGCTGGGCCTGCTCATCTTCTTCCTCTTCATCGGCGTCATCCTCTTCTCCAGCGCCGTTTACTTCGCGGAAGCAGATGACCCCAGCTCGGGTTTCAGCAGCATCCCCGACGCCTTCTGGTGGGCCGTGGTGACCATGACCACGGTGGGCTACGGGGACATGCACCCCATCACCATTGGGGGCAAGATTGTGGGGTCCCTCTGTGCCATCGCAGGGGTTCTGACCATCGCCCTCCCCGTGCCCGTCATCGTCTCCAACTTCAATTATTTCTACCACAGGGAGACAGAAGGGGAGGAACAAGCCCAGTACCTGCACGTCGGGAGCTGCCAGCACCTCTCGTCCAGCGAGGAGATGAAGAAGGCTCGGAGCAATTCCACCCTCAGCAAGTCCGAGTACATGGTCATCGAGGAAGGGGGGCTCAACCACAGTGCATTCAAACAGGCTGCCTTCAAAGCAGGCAACTGCACAACCACAAACAATCCCAACTGTGTGAACATCAAAAAGATTTTTACGGACGTTTAAAAAAAAATAATAATCCCAAAGGAAACAAACCAACAGCGACAAAACCCTGAGGATGCGGTAAAACGATACCAACAATAATAATAATAACAATAATAATGCAAAGTGACTGTGTGTCGGTGTTGTGTGGAACATGCACCATCGTCAGTCTCTGTGTGTGCCCTCGTTTTGATACGTTTATTTTTTTAGATCCTTCCTTTCTAAAGATCCAAAAATAAAAGGATTTAAAATTCTCCGGAGAAGAGGACGGCTGGAGGGTAAAAAGACAAGGAAGATGAAGACAAACCACACTCACTGTCGAAACAGATGTTTGTTCTGCAACGTGTTGCAGGGCAGCTTTGCTTTGTGGGGTTTTGGGGATCCTCTTGCTTTGCTCCTGAATTCCTGCCCCCCCTTTTCCCTGAAGGCAGCGTGGAGATGATTTCCCATCCCTCACTTGTTGGATTAACATTGGGTGGGGGAACGAGGAGGACATGTAGCCCGGAGTAGTGGGAGGGGGTTGGGAGGAAATAACCGTTTAATTTTGCAGGGAGTCTCTTACCACATCGTTAAACGTTGCTTTGTGTTGAATCCTGTGAAGTGCCATTACGGGCACATCACAGATTATTCCATTTTTTTCCCCCCCATTAGATTGGTTTTGAAATTCTAATCTGGTCAGAGGCTAAAAGTGCAATCAATGCTGATTTAAACAGAAAAAACCCCAACCAACCCAGAGCCCTTGTTTTTTTTTTTGTTCTTGGTTCCCTTTCTCCTGTAACCTGGTGGAATTATTGCATCCACAGTTTGATCTGTGGAGGAGGGAAGGGAGAGGCACAGTGCAATAATTTCAGGATCTGGGAGCGATGCTGGCATGGACCAGGATCTGGGCAGCCTCCAACCCACCCAGCTGGAGACAAAGGGACTCTTCCTCCTTTTTTTTCCCGATGCTTTTGGGAGAGATGCAGCCGCTCATCCCGAGAAGATTAAAGCGGCGAACACGCCTTCCAGCGGAAGTCACTGATTCCTACCAGGAGTGATGCAGTTGCCATGGCGACCCTGGTTTCCTGGGAAACCCCAAAAGGTTGTCATGGCATCCCCTGCTCCCATCCCCCTTGGTCCTTGCTCTTCCTGCAAAAAAAAAAAACAACCAAACCCTTTTTTCCAGATGGTTCCAGCCCTGCCATCCCGCGGGACATCGTGGATTCACACCCCCCACATTCCCAGGCCACATCCCCTGTGCCCAACAAAGCCCCCCCAGGCAATAAACACCTCCAAATCCACCTTCCCCTGGCTGGGGAGCTGCCTTGGTAGGGAAATGTGGGGCTGGAGGTTCATCCTGCTCCACCAAGAACGACTCCAAACCCAGTGGGAAACGGCCCCGAGCTCGGCTGGGAAACCTCGGCAGCTTTGGGAGACAAAGGGGGACAGGAAAGAGCAGGACTGAAAAAAAATAACCAAAAACCCCACCAGGGAAAACCTGCTGCCTTCATCTTCACGTGTGCACCAGGGGCCGTGGGACATCTGAAGGGATCAGGTGAGCTTCGCACGGGACGCAGTTTCATGGAGTCATAAAGGAATGTTGCTGTTTTGGGGGGACAAACCCCGTGGTTTCCACTGCTTGCTTTTATTTTCCAGCCTGTCCTGCTGCTCTGGGGTGTTTTTATACATGTTGGATGAAGTGGGATCACTTCCTGTAGCTCCTCTTGTTGTATTTGCTGCTCACTTTCCTCCTTAGTGCTGTGGTAGGGAGGGAATCTCTGCTGCTTCTCTGCAGCTGCATTTCTCCAATTCTGTGCTGAAGAAGTGGGTTTCAGTGGTTTAATGCTTCCAGCTCCAGGCTGCTCAGCCTTGAGGATCTTGGCTCTGGCTCTCCTCAGTTTTGCTGGATTTTGGGTTAAAAACCGCCAAATTCCTTTGGGGTAGCACATGGAACAGGTGTTCAGAAAAGAGATTTGGCCCCAACCTGTGCAAGTCACACCTTTCCCAAGGGTGTGGAGAGGGGGGTTTGTCCTGGGAGGTGCCAGCCATGCCAAAATCAGAGTTTAGCTGGGATTTTATCCCGGCTTTAAAGGATCTGGACAGTTTGTAACACCCTCCCTTGGCCCCAGGAAAAACATCACAGCAGCTCCTGGTGTGAGATGGTTTTATTGGAGCTTCTGTAGTTTTCATCAGCTGAGGGTCAGACAAATGATCTTTATTAGGAAGATGCTCTGGAGCATCAGAGGAAGTTACAAACCTGAGATCCCTTATCCAGGATAACTGGAATTCCTTGTCTGGGATAACTGGGAACACCCCAACTTGTCTTTTTCCCAGGCTGCCAGTGGGCTGAAATATAATTTCTGCCTCTGAGTTCTCCCTTTTTATTGTTATTAACTTTTATTGTTACTAAATTTTATTGTCATTCGAGCTTTCCCACAATGCCTGTTCCTAAAAGGAGGGTTTGAGTTTAAAAGGAGTGGAAACTTCTCATCTGGAGAGTTTGCAGATGAATTTTTTGTCTCTGTCTTCCCCGTGGCAGCTGCTCAGGAAACCACATGTGCTCCTGGAAAAGGCACAGAACAATTTTATGGTTTCTCTGCCATCTAAAATAAGCACAAACCTTGCAGGTTGTTGATTTGTTTCCCTGACTCCTCCCTGCCTGGGTTTGTAGGGGCAGAATAGTTTCAACTGGGTTTGATTGGTGGTGGGTGATGCTGGATGGGAGAAGTGGCAAGGAAACCACTTCACCTGCTGGAGTAAAAGGCAGATTTTCTCCAGGAGAATCCAGTGCCACCCCCTGCCATGGGCAGGGTCACCTCCCACCAGCCCAGGTTGCTCCAAGCCCTGTCCAACCTGGCCTTGGACACTTCCAGGGATGGAGCAGCCACAGCTTCTCTGGGCACCCTGTGCCAGGGCCTCCCCACCCTCCCAGGGAAGAATTATTTTCATAAATCCAACCTAAATATCTCCTCTTTCAGTTTGAAAAAAAGTACTTTTCAGTACCAACTGGCATCACTGACAAATGTAAAATCACTGCTGCTCTTTGGATACACCCAAAAAAATTGTAAGTGGAGGACTTGGGGTATCCTTTTGATGCTCTGCCCCTTTTTCTCTCAGTGTCTTCCCTCTCTGCTGCCTTGTAGGTTCAGTGAGATAAACTGAGCCACCTGAGCCACCTGGAATAGTGGCAGGTGTTCCTGCCCATGGCAGGGGGGGGGAACTGTGTGGTCTTTAAGATCCCACCCAGCCCAAACCATCCTGTGATTCTACTAAAAATACTTTCTGCTCCGTGGTCTGGGGGTTTCTCTGGGACCGGCAGCTGCACTTGTTGTGTGAGGGCTTGGGGGGATCCCTGAAAAACTGCTCTTTCCACACCAGCTGGCATTAAACTGGCTCTGCTCTCTGGCCATGAGCCTCCTGTTTGGGACCAGGGAGTGTTTCACAGTCCCTGGGGAGTTAAAGATGAACCTCAGCCTTTCACAGCGTGTTGGACTCAACTGTTCCTAATGTGCTTAGAGGGGCAGCATTAGAGGATTAGTGTTAGCAGAGCTGCTGTCTGCGAGGAAAAGGGCTCCTCCAGCCTCAGCTTATTACATTAAATGGAGGAAAGGGCATTCCCACAACTCCTGGCTGACATTTCCCAGTGCCCAGACAGTGAGCAGGGGGAAGCAGGGACCCTGAAGTGCTGTGAATCCCCATCCTGGCCCCGGGGATGCTCTCAGGAATTTCCTCCTCCTCCCCCCCTGTTCTTCGTGCCAGTCACCTGAGAGACAAATTACACTGCTGGCACTGCAGGGTGGGAGCAAAGGATGCAGCCCAGGGAGGATGGAGCTGTCTCTGGAGCTTTCAGCTTATCATGGAATCACAGAGTGGTTTGGGTTGGAAAGGACCTTAAGGATCATCTCATTCCAACCCCCAATACAGAGGCCCTGGGTGTTCTAGTGACTTGTGCAGCTTCCTCTTGCCACAGGCTCCCTTCCCTTTCCCTTTCCCTTTGACTGTATTTTATTCCCCTGTTTCAGCCCTTGGTGCCACCTCAAAACACGTTTTTGGTACCGGGGGCTGCAGGGGACACGCAGCACCCCCAGCCCTGGCCCCTCCACCGGGTACTTTGACCTTTTCCTGCTGTTTCTTTGCTCCATGGTTTCGTGTGTGTTCAGGCCTGAACTCTTCTGAAGAGGTTCAGTTGTTCTCCAGCACAAAAGGTGCCCTTTGGGTGTTTGGGGTGGCCCAGGGGCAGAGCAGAATCCATCCCACTGCACCACACGACACAGACAAGGGCTGGAGGTATCTCTTTCCTCCAGGAGGGTTAAATTTCTCCCCAGGCAATTGTTCCTGCTCTATCCCTTGACAAAAGAGGTCGGGTTTTGTTTTTAATCCCCGCTTTATGGGCAATTAAGCAAAGCAAAGGGGCAGAGAAGTGCTTTCCCCTCAGAGGGGAAGGAGCCATCCGGGGTCATGGGCTCCAGAGGGGTCTCTCCTGCAGGGATAACACAGGGAAAGGATCTCTTGAGGTGTGTACAGAGAGCGTTCTGTGCAAAATCTTTTTAATTGTGTAGTTTGGAGCCCTCTCCTGCCAAGCTTTTAAAATATACATATCCTGGTGAGAGCACAGGCGGCTCCAGCGCAGCCCGGTGGAAGCAGGGCTTGGTTTTCCCTGTTTTTAAATGCTTTAACAAGTGATCTCTGGTTGGGCTGCAAACCCGGGAGGGCAAATGGACAAAAACGATTCAAAAGTAACTTATTTTGCCCTTCAGTTTGCTGTGTTTACTGGGAAGGAGAGCTCAGAGCACCTCGTGCGAGGGGGACAGGGAAATAGGGGATTTCTGGGTATTGTATTATCTTTGTCACAGATGATCTTTGAGGCCCTTTCCAACCCAAAACATTCCATGATCCTATAATTATAGGGTGCTGTGGGCAGGGCAATATCCTACAAATTGTCTCCTTCAGTGCTCTCCTGCTCTGGGTCCCACCCAGGGTGTGAAGGGGGTCCTTGGTTTGACTCTGGGGGGGTTGCAGAGCTGGAGGATGTGCCAAGAATGGGATATTCCTGCCTGTTCCTGTTTTTCTGGGTGCTGTTGGCAGAGCAGAGGATCAGGATGCCCCAGTGGGTGCTGCTGTGGGTTCAGGGTGGCAACTGGGCGTTGAGCCAAAGGTGGGAGTCGGGCACTGGACGTGGAATGGTGGATGGATTTGGAAACAGTCCTGGCAACGTGGTCACCACCACTTTGATGAGGGTGTTTTGGGGTGGGTGCCCCGAGGTGCCTCATCCCAGCTGGGAATCACTTCTCTGGCAGTGGTGGAGGGGGGGAGTGGCCTGACTTCATTTTTGGGGGTGTTGATAGGGGGGTTCTTAGGTCAGGAATGAGACTGGCATGAGGAGGGGCAGTGCAGCCCTCGTGTGAGGCAGAACCATCCCATGGAGGGGACTCATTCCCTGCCAGGGGATCCCTGCAGAGCAGCCCCAGCTCCGTCTCCCCAGCCCCTCCTGGCTCTTCCTCCACCCAAAGCCCTCCCAAATCCTCTGTGCTTGGGCCTGAGATGTAACTGAGACCTTTTACTCCCATACTTGGCTTCCTAGACAGGGAAATGAGGAACGTTGTCTCTGTCAAAGGGACATTTATCCCACCTGACAGACGTGTGTTGGCTGCTCTGCCTGGGAAGGCGTCAGGGCTCCTGCTCTTTGTCACTCAGCAAATCCCAGATTTTGTGTGGGATGGTTCCCCTGGGGAGGGGAGTGTGCAGGGCCCACACTGCCCCTGCACCTGGAGCCCTTTTACCCCTTTTCCTGGCAAATAAGCAGCCACAAAATCGAGCTCTGTGAGCCCCTCTGTGCTTCTCCTCCCAGGAACAAGGTGCTGCTCTCTGACACCCACAAGTTTCCGGCTCTGTCTGTGTCTCATCACTGCTCATGGCCTGAATTTTTCGCGCTGAGGCTGCTCAGCAGCAGGGCAGGGAAACCTCCCCGCGGGGCACCATCCTTCCTATCTCCTTCCTATCAACCAAGACACGCTCAAGTAAATTAAAACATGTCTCCAGTCTCCTTCAGCTCCTCACTGGAGTCAGGAGGAGCTGGAACACTCCCTGGTCGCTGCTCTTCCCCTTCTCACAGCGGGAACAGCCATTTCCTTCACACTCATTTTGAGCCCCCGGCTCAGCCCCGCCAACGGCAGCAGGCGCTGCTGGGTTTGTTTAGGAATGATTCACTTCCTTAGGACTTGTGATTCCAATGCTTTTCTGGGCATGTTTGAGCTCTGGCACGTCTGTTGCTTTGCTACAGCGGTTGCACTTCATTTTTAGCATCTCTGACATGGGCAGGCTGGGTTTGGGTGTGTGACCATCTCTTCTCTCCCCAGTGAGGCTGCAGGGGGAAATCAGGTTTATTTTGCTGCTGATTAGCACCAAATACTTTGCTTTGCTTCCTCCTGGATGGACACGGAAAATCCTTCGGGGTTTTGCCGCGGTCTGGTCGGTGCTGGAGGCCCCGAAGGCTCAGCTGTGGTGGGGGAAGCAGGGCTGCAGCAGCAGGGTCTCTCCTGGGCTCTTGCTCTCCTGGGAAGCTGAAGATTGGGGTGGAGGTTGGATGGGACAAACACACACTTTGCAAAGTGTCTTTTGCCCTTGCAGTGGGACGAGTTTTGCTGTCGGGCCTGGTGCAGGGGAGGAGCTGAGTGTGAGGGGGGTGGTGGGTGATGCTGTGTCCCTTTGGGGGGATTTGTGTTGTTAGGCCATGGAAATGTGTCCCTGCCCCCAGAGCTGGAGGGTGGGAGCACTGTGGTGGCTCCTACCTGGTTTTGGGGGGTGTTGGCTCCTCTGGGCCTCAGTTTCCCCGTCTGTAAATGAGGCTGAGAAGCCTCAGAGAGTTTGTGCAGCGAAACCTGCTCTGGAAGGAGGAGACAGTTTTGAAGCACAGAGTGAGAAATAAGGACTCCTCCAAAGGTTTTATGGAATTCAGCTTTCTTGAGGCTGGCAGAGCCTGCAGACCCTCCCCAGGTACCCCAATAATCCCAGTTGTTTCCCATGGCTGGAGGGAAGTCCACGGTTTCACTCAGCTCCCCAAGGTGCCAGCTCTGCCTTCAGTCCTCCTTTCCACCACCATCCTCCTCTCCTGTGATTTCTTCACTATCCCTCTCCTTTTCCACCCTGATGACCCATTTCTCCTGAATTCTTGGTTCATTTGGAGTTGAGAACCCTCCTCTCCCTCCCTGCTGGTCTCTGCTTGGAGTTGCCACCACGGCTCCGTAACAATTCAAACCTCAAGTTGTTGCAGCAGGTCAAAAATGAGGCATCAGAAGTTTGGGCTTAAAATGAACTCCCCTGCTCTGAATTTGAGTTTGCAGGAGGGATGTGGAAGGAGTTTAATGTGAGCTGGGTGCAGGTTTGAGGGGTTTCCTACCCCTGTGTGTGCATCAGTGGGTGCTGGCTCCTGAATATTCTGCACCTCAGATCCCTCTGAATTAAAGGAGGAAATCTTTCTGCAGCATCAGAAACAAACCTGGGCTGTTTCCTGCTGGGGCTGGAAACTTTCAGGGATTTCTCTCCCATCCTGGTTGCAAAGTGCTCAGAGAAAGCAGAGCATGAATGGGGAGGAGTGGCCTGGGTGTCCCACTTGTGACATCCCCTGGGAATTTGGTTTTACTGCTTTGTTTTCTTACCCAAGCTGCCCTGTCACTCTCTCAGAGCACAGCTTTGCACAGGCACCTTTACCAGCCAAGCTGGGGCTCAGTCAGAAGAGAGAGCAGGTAACATGGTAAGCTCTGGTTTCCCTAACCTTGTGTGGATCAATTATATCTCTCTCTTTAATTCTGTGCTAAGACTCAGCTGTCCCAGCACCTTTGGGATCAGTGACTGATGTCCTGACCCATAGTTTTTGCAGGTTCATCCCTTAAAACACTGGCCCAAACAGGAGCTGTTTTCCAGTCCTCTGGGAGGACTCAGGAGCTGTTCCACACTTGCTTCAGCAGCTCTGAGTGCTCAAATACAAGTTATTTGGCTTAGACTGTTCAAAACCATCCAGTTTTTGTGGCTGCTGTTTAATATCCTCTGTTTCTCTTGGAGTAGAGAGGATTTCATCACCCCTGTCTGACAGAGAGACATCTGGATCCCTTCAGGAGCTGGAGCAGTGATATCTCCACAATGCTCATGACTTCTCACCCCTACTGCTGTTCTTACCAGACTCAGTGAAGTAACACCATTGTCAGGCTGAGGATTTGGGATTTCTTCCTGCAAGGGCAAGGGGACACTTGGAAAGGCACCAGAGTGCCCCAAAGCACTGGATTATTTGTCTGGTGGGGATAAAATTGTTATTTACCACTTCATCTGCAGAGCTCCAGTTGCACCTTCCCCTTCTTGTGTCCAGCTCTGGGCCCTCAGCTCAGGAAGGACTTGGAGGGGCTGGAGCAGGGGCAGAGAAGGGACACGAGGCTGGGGAAGGGTCTGGAGCACAATTCCCATGGGGAGAGGCTGAGGGAGCTGGGGGGGCTCAGCCTGAGAGGAGGAGGCTCAGGGGAGACCTCATCCCTCTCCACAACCCCCTGACAGGAGGGGGGACCCAGGGGGGGTTGGTCTCTTCTCCCAGACAACTTCCAGTAGGACAAGAGGGCTCAGCCTTAAGCTGTGCCAGGGGAGGTTTAGGTTGAAGATTAGGAAGAAATTCTTTACAGAGAGATTAATCAGGCACTGCAAGGGGCTGCCCAGGGGAGTGGTGGATTCTCCATCCCTGGAGGATTTTAAGATGAGACTGGATGTGGCACCAGTGCCATCCATGGGCTGGGAACTGTGGTGGGGTTGGATCAGGGGTTGGACTTGATGGTCTCAGAGGTCCTTTCCAACTGGGCTGATTCTGTGATTCCATGATTCTGTGATTCTTGGCCAAACCAGTGACACTTCCCAGGCTGAAGGTGCTACTTGGGTTTTATTTGTGTATTTATTTATTGAGTGTGTAAACTGCTTGAAGACCCAGCAGTTTGATCAGTGCTTTGCTGAAATGACAGGAGCCCTTCCCTGCTGGCAGGTGGGAGGAGGTGTAATCCCCCCAGCAAGCCCAGTCTAATCAAGCATAAACCCCAGTCAGCTTTAAATCCATGAATAGTCCCTTCTGGCCCTTCAGGATAAGCTGGTACTTGAACAACTGGCTGGTCTGAGCCCCCTGTGAGGAGCACTGAGCCCCTCTGGAACTCATTTCCCTGAGTGCTGAGCTGCCTCTTTCCTTTCTCTGCTGGCTTTTAGCATCCCTGTGGTGTCACCATCCCTGCACCATCATCATCCCTGCAACATCATCATCCCTTCAACATCATCATCCCTACATCCCCATCATCCCTGCAACTGTGTCCTCATCCCTGCAACATCATCATCCCTGCACCATCATCATCCCTGCACCATCATCATCCCTGCAACATCATCATCCCTTCAACATCCCCATCCCTACATCCCCATCATCCCTGCAACTGTGTCCTCATCCCTGCACCATCATCATCCCTGCAACATCCCCATCCCTACATCCCCATCATCCCTGCAACTGTCCTCATCTCTGCAACATCATCATCCCTGCAACATCATCATCTCTGCAACTTCATCATCCCTGCAACATCCCCATCCCTACATCCCCATCATCCCTGCAACATCCCCATCATCCCTGCAACATCCCCATCATCCCTGCAACATCCCCATCCCTACATCCTCATCATCCCTGCAACTGTGTCCTCATCCCTGCAGCATCATCTTCCCTGCAAATGCATCTTCATCATCCCTGCAACATCATCATCCCTGCAACATCATCCTCCCTCCAACTTCATCCCTGCAGCTGCATCCTCATCATCCCTGCAACATCACTATCCCTGTATCCTCATCATCCTGGCAAATCCATCCTCATCATCCCTGCGATATCATCATCCCTGCAGCATCATCCCTGTAACATCAGGGATGTAACATCATCCCTTTATCCTCATCATCCCTGCATCTTCATCCTTGTAACATCATCACTGCATCCTCATCATCCCTGTGACTTCGTTATCCCTACAACTTCACCCTGAAACTTCATCATAGCTTCAACATCCTCATCCCTGCAGCTTCATCATCCCTGTGCCTCATCCCTGCATCCTCATAATCCCTGCCATGGCATCATCCCTGTGCCTCATCCCTGCATCCTCATCATCCCTGCCATGGCATCATCCCTTCAGCTTCATCCCTGCATCCTCATAATCCCTGCCATGGCATCATCCCTGTGCCTCATCCCTGCATCCTCATCATCCCTGTGACTTCGTTATCCCTACAACTTCACCCTGAAACTTCATCATAGCTTCAACATCCTCATCCCTACAGCATCATCATCCCTGCATCCTCATCATTCCTGCAGCTTCATCATCCCTGTGCCTCATCCCTGCATCCTCATCATCCCTGCCATGGCATCATCCCTGTGCCTCATCCCTGCATCCTCATCATCCCTGCCATGGCATCATCCCTTCAGCTTCATCCCTGCATCCTCATAATCCCTGCCATGGCATCATCCCTGTGCCTCATCCCTGCATCCTCATCATCCCTGCCATGGCATCATCCCTTCAGCTTCATCCCTGCATCCTCATAATCCCTGCCATGGCATCATCCCTGTGCCTCATCCCTGCATCCTCATCATCCCTGCCATGGCATCATCCCTTCAGCTTCATCCCTGCATCCTCATAATCCCTGCCATGGCATCATCCCTGTGCCTCATCCCTGCATCC
>VYXB01009841.1:25071-41811 GCA_013397135.1 Pachyramphus minor | reverse complement strand
GATTTAGGTGAGGGGATTGAGTCCACCATTAGTGAGTTTGCAGATGACCCCAAGCTGGGGAGAGTGTTGATCAGCTGGAAGGCAGGAGGGACCTGGGAGGGACCTGGACAGGCTGGATCCATGGGCTGATCCCAACAGGATGAGGTTCAACCAGGCCAAGTGCTGGGTCCTGCACTTTGGCCACAACAACCCCCGGCAGCCCTTGGTGCTGTTGAGTTACTGCTGCAATTCCAGCTGGATCCAAGAGCTCGTGGCTCTGGCACTGCAGAAATTGGGACAATTTTCTGTCCCTTTGCTCCACCCCTGCTTCAAAATGGGGCCTTGAGTTTGAGCTCTGTGGCAGCAACTCCACAGTCCAAGCACTGGGAGCAGGATCAGCCCCGGTATTGGATTCATAAGATCAACCAGTTGCACAAATATCGTGTGATCAGGTTGGAACAAGCCCAGCTTGATGAAGATAAAAACAGGATGAGGAAAACCCACTTTGTGCTAATTATTCTGGATTTGGAACTTGCCATTAGTGTGAGATAATAGTTAATAACCAGGATCTATTTAGTGAATCTTCTTTTCTATCTTTAGCTCACTTTAGACTGTGTGGCATTTAGTCCATTAAGGGATTGTAATTAACAAATTTTCGCTTTCCATTCGTGGGAAATGGAGTTGTGAATTTGCCTGAGGGGGCCAATGTGTGATATCTCTTCCACTTTACTTTGAAAAGAAAAAAACAACCTGTTGCTTGTTTTCCAAACCATAAAAGTGGTTTTTTTACTCTGCCCAACAGATAACAGAAGAAGTTTCAAAATTAAGACCTCCAGGACTGTGTTGAGAAATAAAACATCTCCAAGGAAAAATCAAACATCCTGGATGTGGTGACTGATGCTGCTGTAGACCTGACTGTCCTCCCCAGTGAAAGCCAGTTCCTATTCCATAAATACATGAATACATATGGAATATTTGCCATGTTATCCCTGTTTTCTAATGAGTGCTTTACGTAGAAGGAACCATCTCTGCAGCTGGAAGATCGTCTCCAACTCGGGTGCAACATCACCAGACTGAGCAAAACCAGGGAAAAGGAGGAGGGCAGGTGGAAATTTGGACATTATTTCAGTCTGGTTTTATTACTATTTCTTTAAAAAAATCCCTTGAAAGGTTGAGCAACCAGAAAGGAAACGTTAAGCAGAGCTGCTAAAGCTCAGTCCAAGTGTTTTGCTGGGGGTGGGAGGGAGAGAGGGAATCCAGTTGCTCTCACTGTTCCCTGGTGAAGGCCATGGGCTGTTCTCAGCTCTTCCTGAATAATTTCTGTTCCACTTTTCTCACTTTCCTGCAAATGCCCTTTATAAGTAGTTCTGTGCTGTACCAAAGGCTGTGATTTACTTTAAGCCCTTCTTAAAAAAGTAACGTCTCCAGCAACGCTGGGGGAAAACGGTGCCCAACAGTCAACAAGTTGTGCCTTGTTTTCAGGATCACTCCGTGAAAAACTAAGGAAAAAGCAAATTTCCAGGGGTGGAAAAGGTATGAAACCCTGAATCCTGGCTGGTCATGCTCATGCTTTGTTTCATGAAAGCCTGGGTGCCCTTCCCTGCTCTTCCACGGGGAATGTTACAGCGTTCCCTCCCTTGGGAATTCCGTTGCTCCTTTCGTGTTGTTTCATTTTGCACACCGAGGTTTTTGGGTGGCAAGTTTAGAGCTGTGGGTTGGGGAGCTGTTAAACCTGGGGTTTCCCTAAACTCACTGCATTTCTTAGGGCTGCCTGGATCCATGTTATCCTGTTGCAGTTGGATCAGTGGTCTGCAAAGGGATAAATCATGTGCAGAGGGATAAATGCAAACAGCTGATGTCCCTCCTGCTTCTGGCTGCCCCCTCTCCCTCTCCAGCTTCATCCCACCTCCTGATGCTGCCTCTTCCACCTTGGAGACTGAAATCAGCACACTCAGTCAGAGAAACAAGGAAATACTTGCAACAGTGTTGGATTTAAGAGTGAAAATAACGTTGGTGGGACTCAGATGAGCACAGGAACCTCTGTGTCTGCAGTGCAATAATCCCTTGGGAATGGATTGGGGAATGTTAATTTGGACTGGATGGAACCAACAGAGTTGGAGCTTCCTCTGAAGAAAGGGGAGGTAACAGGAGACAAAATCACGTGAACCAACAGAGTTCCTGATGTGTCCAAGGACAAGCCTTGAGGTTTCTGCCGGGTACCTGGAAGGTCCAACAAGGACCACTCTGCCTGGAGGCAGCACCAAAACCTGACTCCTGCCCCCAGCAGAGTTACTGACCTGCATTTCACCCCAAATTCCGGGTGGGGGATGAGGAACATCCACGGGATGTGCTTCGAGGCACAACTTCAAAACAAACACCCTGACTGGAAGGAAGGCTCTGAAATGGGAAAACTTTGGAATATTCATGGCAAAGCAACCTACTGTGTGCCTCAGGTGCCTCTCCTTGCAGAAGAGCTTTGATCCAAGCAGGATCAGGCTGGGATTGCTCTGGACTTGCCTGTGCTTCAGCAGAAGTCACCTTCCTTTTTGGCTGTCTGAGCCTCACATTCAACCTGCAGCTGAAATTCAGGTGGAGAAATTCACTTAAGCTTGAGAATTGATGCAGTTCATGAAAGGAATGCACCAAATTTGGTGAGGCTGCATTGGTTTGGTTGGGTTTTCTAAACATGGATAATGTCTCTTCTTGAATTCCTCCTCCTGTCTTGGCATCGCTGGTGGTTGTTCATGGGAGAAGAGCTGGAGGTGGGAGCCCAAACCCAGGAGTCCCTGGGGCTGTGTGTAGGTGCAGGGTGGGCAGAATGGGCTGAAATGGCAAGAAAAGAAAGGAAAAGTAACAAACCCAGTGGTTTTAGTCGATTTAATGAGTTGGAGAATGAAGAACAAATGTGGATCTGGCTCTCAGTGGGATATTTCCCCTCCTGCTCTTCCCAGCGTGGGACAAACCCCGTGGTGCTGGGGCTGGTGCTGCTGGCACTGGGATTTACTGGGATTTTGGCAGCACAGGGTGGGCTGGGGAGTAGGAATGATGTAGGAGCCCATGGAGCAGTCCCTGAGCTGGGCTGGGAGCAGGAATGCTGGAAAAGCCATGGAGCAGTCCCTGAGCTGGGCTGGGAGCAGGAATGCTGGAAAAGCCCCTGGAGCAGGTCCCTGAGCTGGGCTGGGAGCAGGGATGGTGCAGGAACCCATGGAGCAGTCCCTGAGCTGGGCTGGGAGCAGGAATGCTGGAAGAGCCCATGGAGCAGTCCCTGAGCTGGGTTGGGGAGCAGGAATGCTGGAAGCGCCCATGGAGCAGGTTCCTGAGCTGGGCTGGGAGCAGGAATGATGCAGGAACCCCTGGAACAGGTTCCTGAGCTGGGTTGGGAGCAGGAATGCTGGAAAAGCCCCTGGAGCAGGTTCTTGAGCCCAGGGAGAGGAGCTGGGGGTGCCAAAGCTTTGACAGGGATGCCCACGGTGTGAAATGAATCTGCTGCACAAATTAGAGCTGATTACAGCAGCAGCTCTCATTAACTCCAGCTTGGCCGTGCCCTTCCCTGAGGGGTGATGGGCAGAGGGAGCTTCTCCACGGGATCCTCCAGCAAATTCCTCCACTGGCAATTCCCCATGGATCTGGAAGGGTCTGCAAAGCTTTCCAAACCCCCCCTCCCACTCATCCCTCCCTGTCACTGCAGAGAGAAACTATGTCCACCCAGCTTCCTGCATCCCCCCTGCACCAAAATCAATTAATGCTCAGACCGTGAAAACTCTGAGACCTGAAAAAAAACCCTTAAAAAAGGACCAGGAAAAGTGCCCAGTGTTCAGGGGGTGAGGGCTGAGCCTGTTTCCATCCCTGGGAACCCCAAATAACCACAGATCTCTGCACCCAGTTGCCACAGATGGAGCTGCTGGCAGCTGGGGCAGATGGGAGCTGGGCTTTTTTTAGGATGTGTCACCTCCAAAACTCCTGAGGAGCTGCAAAACAGATTTGTTTGCAATGTCGTGGGTTTGTAGCGAGATCTTGACCTCCAAAGGAGACTGAACAAAAGCTTCTGCAACTCTGAAATGGTGAGAGACTGATCCCAAACCCACTTTTCTACCACGCTGATGGGTTTGGGGCTGCAAACATCCAAAGCCCCCGTAAAGGGGAGGCTTTGCCCACAGAGACAACGACCCATTAACAGGGGGAGAATTGATTTTCTGCATTGCAACACAGACCTGGATCTTGGGAAGCCCTGGTCCCAAAGGTGTTATATTTAGTTTCTTTTGGAACATGATCTAGTAGCCCTTAAAGTGGGGGATAGAATGTATGGGTACTAAAGTTATTTTTATTTTTGAGCTTTTTTATTACTGGGGGGTGGTGGTGTGTGTCTGTGACATGATTATACCTCGTGTGTTTTCAACAGCCACTTGTTTAATCGTCTCTGTCACGGCTCAAAAATGCATTTTGATGATTGGAGAGGTGGGAAAACCCTGATCCCTTCACACAGTTGGGTTGGTGGGTCCCAACCACCCCACAGACATCTCACACCAGTGACAATCTCTCCCAGTCCCAACCTTTTCTCCATGTTGTACAGACGGGTGTTGACGTCCATCCTGTTGGGCTCCTTTTGCCTGAGCCAGCTGGTTGTTAATGTGCTTTTTTTTCCCCCAAATATTGAGAGTTTGGTAGCCTTTAACTGCCAGTCCAGTGTGTCAGTGTGTGTTGCCACCACTCTGCTCCAGCCTGGAGCTTTCCAAAGGGACCCATCACAGTGGTGGAGATGTCACTGGGAGCACAGGGCTGGATCTGGCAGGGGAAGGCAAATTAAAAATGTATCCAGCCGATTAAAAAAACAAAAAAGGGAGCGAGTTAATGATGGCTGACATCAAGAGAAGAGCCAAAAAATAGCGTGCTTTGATTCCCATAATCATCCCAAGGCAGGCAGCTCATCTTTATTCATAGTCCTTCAAAGCCCTGCTCCCAGACGCTGCCAGAGCATCTTGGAGCTGTCGTACCTTGGACGTGCTCTTTAGGCTCTGAGCAGAGAGATATTTCTCCTCTGAGCCCAAAGGCTGAGCACCAGCCCTCTCCCCATCCCGTTTTAGGGTGCAATTAGAGCTGTGCTGTTGGCTCCATCCTGCTGGAGGGGCAGGAAAGGCTGAGCTGGGGAGCGGGGCTGGCGGAGGGTCACGAAAAGCGGCTTTTTTTTAATGCCTCGTTTTAAGCTGTTTTAAGAAGGCAGCAAAATTAGAAAGGGAAAGATGTGAAAGAGTGTTTGAGGGCACTAAGGAAGGCTCTGGGGACAGAGCAGAGGGATGGGGCTGGGAGGAGTGGCTGGAACAGGCTGTCAGAGGACACGAGGAAATAACTCTGAGGCTGCTTTGCCTCGATAGATCTGGGGGAAAAGTCGGGATATGGGGAGAACCTGGCACAGCTTTCCCAGAGAAACTGTGGCTGCCCCATCCCTGGAAGTGTCCAAGGCCAGGCTGGATGGATCTTGGAGCAACCTGGGCTGGTGGAAAGTGTCCCTGTCCGTGACAGGGGTGGAACAAGGTGGGATTTAAGGCCCCTTCCAACACAAAACGAGTCTGGGATTCTGTTAAGTTCTGATTCTATGATTCCTACAGTCCCATCCCAGACTCCAGTGCTGGCAAACCCCCCCCAGCACTGACACCTCAGGAAACAGCCCTAGACCACCTTGGAAGCTTCATTCCCACACACACTTGGCTGTTTTCTGAGAGAGGTGTTCAAATGCTGTTCTTGCTCCTGAATCCTTTTAAAATTAAGGGATTTCTGGGTGCTCCTCCCTCTCCTGATTCTCCTTTCCTTGCACAGAGTCAGCTGGAAGGCACAGATCAGTCCCTCAACACGAGGTTAAAGTCCTGTAGCAGCCCCTGGTTGAATTAAATTACACATTTCTAATCCCAGTGTTTTCACCCACCAGCCTCTGATACAGGTATATTATGGGGTGGGGTTTTTTTCCCATTTTTGCTGCTTTGTCCAAGATTACATCATCAGGTTTTAAAGGGAATGGCCTGAGGTACCTCTGACACTCAGCTCTGACCACTGCAGGGCCCTGATGCTGGTTTTAAGTCCCTCATTCCTGTTCCAGAGGCTGATTTCAGAGCAGGAGAATTTACCTGGCAGTGCACGAGTCCTTGGTAGAGCTGGAATCGTGAGCCAAGTGGTATTAAGGGGAAATGGAGTCAGGAAATCCCTGAAATAGTTTGGTTTTAGGGCAGGACGAGGTGTTTGCTGCCACGTCCCTGTTGATGTGCTGGAATTGGACCTTGTTTTCCAAACTGCTCAGGTTTTGCAGGAAAATCCCCCTCTCTGCTGAGGGTCAGGTCTTCCCAGGGTGGAATTTAGAGCTTTTCAAGAAAACCTGCTCTTAATTCCTCCAAAACATGGCAGAAGGTTCCAGCACAGCAGCAGCTCGTGTTTCCTGATTTCCCATCCTGTTTCCATGGAATTTTCCCGGGATGGAGGTGGCTGGATAGAATTTTGACTTTGCTTTCCCTCCTTCACAATGGGTGATGCTGAGATGCTTTCCATGCCTGCCTCCACCAGGACACACACACTGGGTGTATTTACAGTGAAATACTGGGAAATTCGGTGTATGGGACTGAAAAACTGAACTCCTCACTAAATCCTGACCAACCTGGTGCCACAGTAACGGTGCAATTTGGGACTGGAGGTGTTAAACACAGTCTTGTTACTCTGAGTTCATTTTAAACTCTGGTTTTGCCAGTGAGCTGTGTTCAAATTGTTAAAAACTTGGGGTTTTTTTTGATACCAGTCTGATGCTAAATCAAGCTGCTGCCTCCTGTTGTCCTGGTGACTCCACTGTGGGCTTTGTGTTCAGTTACCAGTAAAAAAAAAGTGGGGTTTTTGTTGTTTTGGGGTTTTTTTTTTGGTTGTGTGATTTTTTTTACCTGATGTTGAATTTATTTTTTTAAATTTGTTTTTTTCCTCATTAGAACTTGAAACTGTTATTTCATATGCAAACTTCAATAAAATGGCTGAAACACAGCGTTTGAGACCGAAATGGGGTTAAGGGAGGATGTTGGGGGTGGGAAGGATGGTAGGAGGATGAGGTTTTAGGTGCATCCCCTGGATGAACTAATTTTTCAGGCTGAAATAACCTGGAATTTAATGCCATTCCTAAGAGCAGAATTTCCTGTGTTAGACAAATCAAATCTGGGGGTTAAAATCTGCACATTTGCAGCCATCTGGAGATCTGTGCACTCTGCATGGGCTGAAGGAGCTCCAGGCAAACCCTTAAATTTTGATGATGTGTCACAAAAAGGGACGTCACCGACGTAGCTTTGGCACAGCAAAAGCAAGTGGAGGTGCCCACTGGGGACATGACCCGTGTGCCTCCAATCACAGATGGAAATCCTGCAAAATGGGGTTTGAAAACCTTGGTCTTGGCTGCAAACCACGTGTGAGCTTCACCCAGGAGCAAACTTGGCCAAACAGTGTCAAAGCTTTTGTTTTACATTGTTGGTTGCCTTAAAAACGGGGAATTTTGCTCTTCTCTGATGCCCAGAGAAGCTGTGGCTGCCCCACATCCCTGGAAGTGCCCAAGGCCAGGTTGGATGGGGCTTGGGCTGGTGGAAGGTGTCCCTGCCCTGGGATGAGAGGAGCTTTAAGGTCCTTTCCCACCCAAACCATTCCAGGATTCCATGACTGAATGATTCCACGACAAAATGACCTGAACTGTGCATCCAAGTGCTACTGGGCCAGAGATCCCAAGGGGGTTTTATTTCAGTGGTCACTGAGCCAGGAGCACAGACTCTTATCCCAAGTTACTTGGTTATTTCTCCAAATCCTGTTCTTAGGACTGAGTTCCAGGCAAAAATCCCACAGGAGGCTCCAGGGGCTGAGCTGGGAGGCTCAGGACTGGGAGCAGGATGAGACCAGAGGAATTATCACCAGTGCTGGAGAACCTCAGACCCCTGGATTTTGGCAAAACAGCTCTCTTGACCCTACCAGCCTCAAGAATTCTGAAAGGGTCGAAGAAGCTCCCGGAAAAGCAGCGCTGAGGGTGGAAATGGTTTGTGTGGTTTCTCCTCCCCTTGCTCTCGAGGTTTGCTGCGAGCTCTGCCCATGTTGGGCAAAATCAGCTCCAAATCACACATTGCAGGGTGGGACCACAGCTGCTCCTGGCCAGGGTGGGTGGCAGGGACAGATTTCGGGCTGGGAGGAGTGACCCTCTCTGGTTCAGGGGTTTTAGGAGCTCCTGCTGCTTCATTCTGTGCTGCGACCTTGAGTTGTCTCTCAGTTCCTCCCCGAGGGTTGTGGTGGCTCCAGCTGCAGGTTTCAGTTGGCAGGTGGTGGAACTGAACATGAGCTGAACATCGGTGGAAAACAGGATGTTGCAAAGTTTGAGGTGGCCTGAAACCACCAGCAGCCAAAAGCGGCTCCGAAGGAAGGCGAGTTGGGCACATTCCAACCTGGGGCTGCTTGGAAAACCCCTGGACACACCTCCCCTGGCACCACTGGTGAGTGGAGGGTGATGTTCCTGCACCAGATGCAGGGGGGACCTTGATTTGAGGCACACCCTCGACCCCTGTGGGGTTTGCAGAGTTTCCAGCCCACACCTGGGGGGATGAACGTGGAGAAGACTCTGAGGAGCTGCAGAGGGACGGGACGTGATCGGTGCCTCTGCCCTGAGTTGGGTTGGATTTGCCAACATTTTGAGGGAAGAGCTGGGAGAAGCAGAGAGGCTGCTGGGGTGTAGGTCAGCCTGGGGGTGGCACAGTGGGATTCCAGGTTGGATGTCTCCTGCTTCGTCCCCAAGGGTTATAAACAGTGGGAAAATGCTCCTGTAACAATAACTCGGTGTTGGGTGCTCAGAGCCACACGTGGAGCAGGCACCAGTGCTCCCTGGGTTTGTGATAGATAAACCCATCTTAAAATCAGGGTCTGGAGGAATTTGGTTGCACAAGGGCTGGGTTCTGCTGCCTTTTGGCTGATATTTGTCTCTTCCTCACCCCCATGAGTGTCTGTGGAAGCCTCCGCTCCAGCAGCGCATCCCTGCACACCCATGGAGCTGGGCTGTAAATCCTCCTCTTGCTGCCTTGGAATTTGCTGCTTGGGAATTGCCCTGAGTGTCATTTCTTCCTTGCATGATGAAGAAATATTGATTAATCATTCCCTGCTCACCATGCAGGATTTTAATGGCCTGTGTCACGTCCTCTTTCCAAGCCAGAGCATCCAGCTCTTCCAACCATGGCTTTTCCAGGATGCTGCACAGGGGCTTTTCCAGCTGGGACTCAGGTTCTTAAAGGTGTTTCCCTGCTCCTCAAACTCTGCCTTGCTAAGGAGCCCTTCTTTTAGACACTTCACTTCCCATTTTTTGGATGGATGGTGGTATCCAAAGGGATCTTCCCTTGTATTCCAACCAGTGAAGCATTGAATGTTTTTTCCTTCTGCTCCAGGTTTATCCATGGGACTGGCTAAGGTTGGAATTTCCCCCATGGAAATCTCCTTCACTTTACAGCACCTTGTCCAGGATATTTGTTTTTGTTCAATGTGGGTTTCTTCTGCCAGTGTTGCAGCTCCAGCCTCTCATCCCACTTGTCTACAGGGTCCTGGATCCCGAGGGTTTACGTGGTGTTTCTCCTCTTCTGTGTTTGGGAAGGGTGGAAAGAGTCTTTATTTCCTGCTCTGTCAGGAGCTGCTGGGTCACCTCTTGGTTTATCCTGATGGCAGGAAAGGGAAATATTCCCTTGGCTTCATGGGGTTGTGGAATCTAAGGAATCAGAGGATGCTGCAGGGATGGTCACTCCAGGGAGCAGCGGGAATTTCAGGTGCTCCTTCCTGCAAACACAACCATTCCCTTTATTAAAGCATTTCCACTACCCCAGAGGATTTAAGCACGGATCAAGGGAACCACCAGGATCTGGACCATGGATCTGAGCTGCTCCTGCTCCTGCCCAAGTCACCGGGCACGTGGGTGATGCCACAAGTCCCTTGGGTGCCAGCAGTGCCAGCCCCAGTGGGTGCTGCCTGTCTGGGAAAACCTGAGCTGGAAGCAGAGGGTGGGGAGGGGGAGAAGGGGAAGCTGTGGCTAAAAATAGCTATTTTTGAAAGAAATGGATGAAAACCTCTTTGAAGAGATGAGGGGAGAGGGGGAGTGTTTCCATGGAAACGGGGAAGTCTGTCTCTTCCTAAAAGAGGGGGTGGGAAACAAAGAAATAGTAAATACAGGAATGACGGGGAAGAGGATCCTGTGTGGCATTCCCCAGGGATCAGGGAGAGGGGGTGTGGGGGCTGAGCTCACCTGGGACCCAGGGGAAGCAGGGGAGGCTCTGACAATGCCCACAGAGCCTGGGAATGTCACCTGTGACCTGCCCCAGTTACCTTGGGAACACTGAGCCCAGAGCTGGGGACACGCAGGGCCAGGCCAGTGCCACCATCTCCAGCCACCCCTGGTGGCTCAGCAGAGGTGATAAAATAATGAATATTCTCCAAATGCTTTAAAAAAATACACAATATCTTGGATTTTTCTCTTCTGGGAATTTTCCACCACGGCATGGACATTCCAGGGGGATCCCAGCAGGGAAGGGAATTGTGCTGGGCAGCAAAGGCACAGGGTGGGTTTGGCTGCAGCCAGGGGCTTGTGGCAAGATTGGGGACCAGGTGGAGCAGACATGGAATTTGGCACAGCTCCCAGTCTGGCATGATCCACAATTTGGCCCTGAGGTGGCACAGCTCAGAATCTGGCACAGACCAGGGGTTGAAATAAAAAAAAAGGGTCAATTTAGATTCGATATAAGGAAGAAATTCTCCCCTGGGAGGGTGGGGAGGCCCTGGCACAGGTTGCCCAGAGAAGCTGTGGCTGCCCCATCCCTGGAAGTGCCCAAGGCCAGGTTGAACAGGGCTTGGAGCAACCTGGGCTGGTGGAAGGTGTCCCTGCCCTTGGTTGGGGTGTGACTGGATGAGCTTTAAGGTCCCTTCCAGCCCAAACCATTCTGGGATTCCATGATCCATCTCACAATTTGGCCTGGCCACGGGGCTGCCGTGTCCCAGACTTGGCCCAGCTCAGGAAAGCTCAGTGACACTTTGTGCCATCCCATTCAGTGCCATCCCATGGCTGTAAGCATTGAATGTTTTTAAACCCATAATGCCATCATGCCCACCCCACAGGGAGGGCACCCCCAGCCCAACCATCCCCACTGTTGGCGTCACCTCCCTGCGAGGGGGAAGAAAAGAGGGAAATCCTCCTCTCAAACCACTTCTCCTCCTGTCTCATGTGCAGTCCTGCTGCTTCCCAGCAGGGATGAGCATCTGGGCTGATGGAAACATCTCCCCCTGTTCCATCCCATGGCTCAGATCTGACCCTCAGCAGCTCTGGGCCCCCCCTGAGCACCAGGAGACGCTCGGGCCTAGAATCCATCCTGCAGAAATCCCTCAGGCCGCCTGGAACGAGGCCTTTGGTTCCTTTCCTGCTCCTCAATCTGGCTTGGCCTGTCCTGTTTTGTTTGTGCAAGGGAAATAAAGTGGCTTTGAGAGCCTTTTAACTGGAGTGGCTGGAGCAGCTCAGGTGGGAGACGCCCTCCAGGCCTGATGCCCACCCTGTGCCAGCCCACATCCATTAGTTCTGCTGGAGCAGGATGTTCCCTGGCATGAAATATTCACAGTCACCCCAAGAGCTGAAGGGCTTTGCTGTGTTTTGGTTGAGCTAAAGGGGTTTTATTTCAGTGAGTAGTGCCCAGCTCCTCTCCAGTCCAGGCTGGTGGAGCATCTTTGGAGGCCGAGGGTTGTGACTCGGTGGCCTCGAGCAACTGAGAACTCAGACTGAACCCAAAGGAGGTGTTTTAAAATAATTGGATATTTTGTTATTTAAAAAAAGCCCCACAAAACTTGGAGAAATACAGAGGCAGAATGTATTTAATGTTAATTTCATAGATAGGTGATTTTTGCTGGTTTTCCTTTGGTTCTTGTTCCAGGGACCAGAAGATCTTCTCAGGAACCAAGAGGTTTTCCCAGGGGATTAGGGGTTGCTCCTAGTATCCAAGGGATTCTGCCAGGGACCAGAAGATTCCCCCATGAACCAGGAGATTTTGCAGGAGATCCTCCCAGCATCCAGGGGACTCCCAGGGAGAACTCCCCAGGATCCAGGGGATTCCTCCCAGGAACCAGGAGCCCTGCCCAGCATCTCCTCGTGCCACCACACAAAAGGGTGGGTGTTGGGGTGCTGGGGGTCCCAAATCTCCACCCTCTGCTGTCAGCAGTGGGTGGGAGGTCAGGTGCTTTCCCTGGAGGTGACTCACAGTCCTGGGAACTCACCCTTGGCTCCTAAAATGACACAAGACCCAGTTCTGTCATGGAATCACAGAATCGATTGGGTTGGAAAAGACCTCAGAGATCATCAAATCCAACCCTTAAAAAGAAAAATAATAATAGAAAGGCTCTTCTCACATGGTCTATTTTCTCAATACGGGTCATAATTGCTGTATTTTTGATCAGTGCTGATTTCAAATCTCATTGGGCCAATAATAAAGTTTTTAAAATCTCTGAAGCCATTTCCTGCCCTGATCACTGCCCAGCACAAAGGATGGAGCCAGTTTGGGATGGACCTGGGGCCTCTGGCCAGGGACAGCGCCGCAGGAGGGGAGGGGTGTGAGGGATTTAATTGCTCAGAAATTACTTTTTCTCATAAAAAAATTGTTTCAGGTCACGTCTTGCAGGTGCCACCGAGCCAGGAGGTGCAGCTGGGGTCCTCTGCAGCCCTGCAGGTCCCTGTGGAGTCCCCAGGAGTGACAGCACGGGGGACATGTGGCCCTCTGAGGCTCTGCAGGTGTGAAGGTGCTGGGACAGGGTCTGTGCTCTTTGGAGCTGTGGGGCTGGATTCCCAGTGACACTGGGGCTGGAATTCAGCTGTTCTGGATGAGGCCAAGCCCTGAGGAGAACCCTGCCCCGTGGTTTTAATCCATCCCTCACAGCACCACATCCAGGAGCATCTCCAGCAGGATACAGGGGGTGGAAAAAGGGTGGAAAAAAGCACATTTTTGCTATTTGTAGGTGGTCTGCAAACTCACAGATGGCCTGAAGCCTTGGGGGCTTCCCTGGGAATGAAGGCAGGAAAACAAGGAGAGATCATCTGTTTCCTGATGGGACCTGGTTACGGAATCTCCTGTCCCAGGGATCCTCCTCCTGGAGTGGCTCTTGGCATCTGCTCCAGCCCTGAAGCCCCAGTGGCTTTGCAGGAGGTGGGATGGGGTCCCCAGGAGGACACAAAGTGCCTTTCCCAGCACCACACACACAGGCAGGGTAAGATTTCCAGTCTGGGCATCTATAAAATCCATTGAGACAGAAATGATCCAGGAGCAGGTTATTATTTCATAACAATATTGATGCAAAGACGTCGGCTGGTTAAATCCTCGTGGAGGAGCCAAGTGGGTGCAGAGCTCTGGTTTTCCAGAGGGCTGGGATGTGCCTGGAGCAGTGGCTGGGGGAGGTGAGTGCAGACACACAGATAACAGCAGAGCCCAGAGAAATAACAGAGAAATAAATGAGGAGAGGAAATGAGGAGAGGACGTCGCTCAATCCAGAGAAACTCCCTGATTTTCTGGAGTTTGGCTCTTTGCTCAGAGCTGGTGCTGTTTAGGGGACCCCCTGGCACTGCAGAACCTTCACAAGGCAAGAAAGGAAGAGAAAGCTGGAATTTCAGCTCCATGGGAATTATTCCCTGCCTGGCCTTGGTTTCTGCATATTGCATAAGGATCTGCCTGGGGCAAGTCATTTTTTGGCTTCAACCTGCTCTGCTGTGGCAGATCCACCTTCAGAAAGGGCTAAAATGGTGCAGATGACATTAAAAACCCTCACCCAGAGCAGCCCCTTTCCCAGCTGGAAGCAGGAGGGAAACACGCAGTGCAAGAGCTGTTTACAAAGGATTCCCGGTTTTTCCAGAGGGCTGGACAATAATTTTCAGTATTGGGATCTGGCTGGGGCTTGTGGAAATACGATTTTGGTTTCAGGATGGGGGGGGGTGTTGGCTGATTGCATCCCCCAGTGCTGCACCCGCTCTCTGTCTGTGTCTGGGACCTTTAGGGAGCCAAAATAATGTGGTTTATCCCACATCCCCCTGGATCACAGGGCACCACACCGAGTACTCGAGTGTTCAGGGGGCTCCATGCCCTCCATCCCTTTAGTGATCCCACCCCTGGAGTGATCCCTGTCTGGAATTGCTCCATACAAACCTGACCACTGCGTATGGGAGTAGAAACCACCCCCATTTCCCTCCTCCTGGATGGCAGGAGCCGTGTGGGATCCCCTGATGCTCCCGGTGGGATCACGGGGGGAGGGCACAGCGCTCCAGGCAGATCTCCCCCTGTGATTAAAGGCAGGGGTTGGATCCGTAGGTCTTAAATGTTTGCAGGAGCTTGGCCTCGTCCTTCCTTTGGGCTGGGAGAAGGGACCCCCAGTAAAGGCAAAGTGACCCAAAATAATCGCTTTTCGCGTTCCCCGCTCCAGCCAAGGGCAAAGCAGAGAGTCCAGCCCTGCCCCTTCCCCTTCCCCCGAGCTGCAGGGAGCTTCTCCATCCCCCCCTCCCCGTCCTCCCGCGGCAGATCCAGGCTATTACCAAGGATATGGTGTGGATTGGAGACGCGTGGGGAAGCAGCATCGTGTATCCAGGGATATGATTATTTCCCAGTGGTTGAAATCTAGGTCTCCTGCTCGGGAGGAGGGCTGCGGGAGGGGATGGGGGGAGAGGTGGGTACAGAGGGGAGACGCTCGTTTTAATCTTAGGAATATTCATGGGAAGCTTTGCTGGCTCTGGAGGTTCAGTCCGGGGTAGATTTTTGGGGGGCCGGGGGTGAGTGAGAGGTGGCGGCAGCGGCGCGGAGCAGCTGCTTGTGCATTCGCCGCATGCCTGACTGCAGAGCCCCGTGTAAGCTGGTGCCTTTTCCTCTCCCCCCCACCCCATCCCTGCATCCTTCCCCTCTTCCCGCTGCTCCCTTGCTTCAATAACCCTGGCCAAAGGTGCAAAAGGAGGGACTTTTGATTCAGACGCAAACACGGCCCCAAATCTCACCCCTCCGAGACGCAGCCATGGCTCCCGCCTGCAGTGCGGGCAGCGACAGAACTCCGGGGCTCTGGGCAAATCCTCGCCACCTCCACCCGCCCCCCTCTTAAATTTGCATGAATTAACCCTAAAAATGCTCGGGGGAGGGGGGGCGGAGGTGGTTTGCCAGGTGATGGGAAGAAAGTCGGGGAAACTGAGCGCTGGGATGGGTGATGTCAACTCAGATGATGTCGTAACCCTCTCCTCTGAGCATCACTGCTTGGATTTGGAGTCACAGAAAGAGACCCAGAGCCCACGACAAATAAAAATCAACCCGTTAAAATAATTTAAAAAAAATAAATAAAGGAGATTTTTGTGTTGTTAAACAAATTCAGGGTGTTTTGAGAAGGGAGGAAAGGGAGGAGAGAGTTTACAGGCAGCAGAAAAACTGTGTGTTTATTAAAAAAAAAATAAATAAACCCTTGAAGGTTGGCTGATTTTTTTTTAATTATTATTATTATTTTTCTTTTTTTTTTGGTGACATGGGTGTTTGTGGCTGCCAGCCCTTCCCTGCAGCAGCAGAAAGATGGAGTTTGTGGTGTTCTGGGGTGATNTGGTTTGCCAGGTGATGGGAAGAAAGTCGGGGAAACTGAGCGCTGGGATGGGTGATGTCAACTCAGATGATGTCGTAACCCTCTCCTCTGAGCATCACTGCTTGGATTTGGAGTCACAGAAAGAGACCCAGAGCCCACGACAAATAAAAATCAACCCGTTAAAATAATAATAAAAAAATAAATAAAGGAAATTTCTGTGCTGTTAAACAAATTCAGGGTGTTTTGAGAAGGGAGGAAAGGGAGGAGAGAGTTTACAGGCAGCAGAAAAACTGTGTGTTTATTAAAAAAAAAATAAATAAACCCTTGAAGGTTGGCTGATTTTTTTTTAATTATTATTATTATTTTTCTTTTTTTTTTGGTGACATGGGTGTTTGTGGCTGCCAGCCCTTCCCTGCAGCAGCAGAAAGATGGAGTTTGTGGTGTTCTGGGGTGATGCTTGGAGGAGCCAGGGAAGGTCAAACCCAACCAAACCGAGGGAGTCGCTGGGGAGCGAGAGGTGGGGAGGCAAATGCAGGAAAAGGAGAAAAACTGGGACAAATGTGACCTCCCCTCCTCCGGGCCTGGCAGAAAAGGGTTAAGAGAAGCGGTTGAATGCTGCAAGCCTCGTCAGGGTTGTACTATTTTTTCTAGTGCATAAGGAGAAGGGAGAGGAGGGTTGCACGGAAAAGGGAAATTTCCAAGAAAAGAGGGATCTGCGGCAAAATCTGCACCTCGGGGGATGAAGAGAGGAACCAACAGGCATAAATGGCCTGGAGACGGCTGAGATCTTTGCCGAGGAGGTTGGCACCACCGGGTTATTTTCCGCTCGCCTCCCCTACCCATTTCCGTAATCCTGGCTCAAAGTAGACAAGTCGAGTTGGAGCTGAAGAAGGGAGGTTAGAGGGGTTTTTATTTCATTTGGGAAGGGGGAAAAAAAAAAACCCAAACCAAAAAAAAACCAAACCCAAACCAGAAGCCAAAATGAGAGGTTGGTTGCCCCTCTCCGGGTTGAGCATCTCCGTGGCGCGAGGCAATGCAGGATGATCCAAAGGAGCACTCGCCGGGAGCAGGGATGTGAGGATCCGGCACCCACCGGGGACTCGAGCCTCAACATCCCCAGGAGAAATCTCACCCAGCGGGGGTGGGTCGGGCAGGGGGGGAGCGTCGGTTTTT
>VYXB01009841.1:11659-23555 GCA_013397135.1 Pachyramphus minor | reverse complement strand
AGGGGGACTGCGCTGGTCCACGGGGAATCGCCGGCTCCGCATTCCAGAGCTCGGCTGCAGGCAGGGAGGGCAGCGCGTCTCCGGGGCGCTGCTTCGTGCCCGGGGCCAGAGGATTGGGAAGGTGTTAAAAGCCGAGCTGGAGTTTTTCTAGAGGGTTGATTGCCTGAGATCGCACGGTTAAATGTTAATTAACCCTTTGCTGCATGCCCGGGAATGAGCTGAGCCCGGCACCCCGTGGGGTCCCCTCGCCATTTAGGGGTTGTTTCTCTTCCTTTCTCCTCCCTTCCTGCTATTTGCTTTTTTTTTTTTTTTTTTATTTGGGATTTTGATTTTTAGCCAAAAAATAAGCCCTGCTTTGGCAATGCCAGTTTTTCCATGCTGGTTTTGAACAGGTGATGGTTCCTCAGGTGTTTTCTCTGTTCCACCAAACGGGTTTAGACGGGAGTTGTTGAACTCTGTCCCATGGAAGGCAAATTAACCCCCCAAGGAAGGGCATAGACATGTTAGTGAAGGGATCTGCTCTCCTCCCCCCAACTTTATTCCATCTCTCTCTTTCTCAGCAGGGGCAATTTTCTTTCTCCTTATTTTTTTTTTTTTAATAATTCCTTATTTCCTCCTTTTTTTTTTTTTGTTTTTTTGGGTTTTTTTACCTCATCCCTTCGCCTTTTCATGAGACTCTTCCAACCCTCCGTACCTGTCCTTCTGCAGGATAGTAACCCTGCCCTGAACCTGGGCCCTGGGAAGCGTTTAGCACGAGGATTTCTTTGAAACCCCAATATGACAGTTGCTACTGGAGACCCTGCAGACGAAGCTGCGGCTCTTCCCGGTCACCCCCAGGACACCTACAACCCCGAGACCGACCATGAGTGCTGCGAGAGGGTGGTCATCAACATCTCGGGGCTGCGCTTCGAGACGCAGCTCAAGACCCTCGCCCAGTTCCCAGAGACCTTGTTAGGGGACCCTAAAAAGAGGATGAGGTACTTCGACCCTCTGCGGAACGAGTATTTCTTCGACCGGAACAGACCCAGCTTCGACGCGATTTTGTACTATTACCAGTCCGGTGGGAGGCTGAGGAGGCCGGTTAATGTGCCCTTAGACATCTTCTCAGAGGAGATTCGATTCTATGAACTGGGGGAAGAGGCGATGGAGATGTTTCGGGAGGACGAGGGCTACATCAAAGAGGAGGAGAGGCCGCTGCCCGAGAACGAGTTTCAGAGACAAGTGTGGCTGCTCTTCGAGTACCCCGAGAGCTCAGGCCCTGCCAGGATTATAGCGATTGTCTCCGTCATGGTGATTTTAATCTCCATCGTCAGCTTCTGCCTGGAAACGCTGCCCATTTTTCGGGATGAGAACGAAGACATGCACGGCAGCGGGCTGAGCCACCTCCCTTACTCCAACAGCAGCATGGGCTACCAGCAGTCCACCTCCTTCACAGACCCCTTCTTCATCGTGGAGACACTTTGCATCATCTGGTTCTCCTTCGAGTTCCTGGTGAGGTTTTTCGCCTGCCCCAGCAAGGCTGGGTTTTTTACCAACATCATGAACATTATAGACATCGTGGCCATCATCCCCTATTTCATCACCCTGGGGACGGAGCTGGCCGAGAAGCCGGAGGACGGCCAGCAAGGCCAGCAGGCCATGTCCTTGGCCATCCTCCGAGTCATCCGCCTGGTGCGGGTCTTCAGGATCTTCAAGCTGTCCCGGCACTCCAAGGGGCTGCAGATCCTGGGCCAGACTCTCAAGGCCAGCATGAGGGAGCTGGGCCTCTTGATCTTTTTCCTCTTCATCGGCGTCATCCTCTTCTCCAGCGCCGTCTACTTTGCCGAGGCCGATGAGAGCGAGTCCCAGTTCCCGAGCATCCCCGATGCCTTCTGGTGGGCTGTGGTTTCCATGACGACTGTTGGCTACGGAGACATGGTCCCCACGACCATCGGGGGGAAAATAGTGGGTTCCTTGTGTGCCATAGCTGGTGTATTAACCATTGCCTTACCAGTGCCCGTCATAGTGTCCAACTTCAACTACTTCTACCACCGGGAGACCGAGGGAGAGGAGCAGGCTCAATATCTGCAAGTAACCAGCTGCCCAAAGATCCCCTCTTCCCCTGACCTAAAGAAAAGCAGAAGTGCCTCTACGATTAGTAAGTCTGATTATATGGAGATTCAGGAAGGTGTAAACAATAGCAATGAGGATTTTAGGGAGGAGAACTTGAAGACAGCCAATTGCACCCTAGCTAACACAAACTATGTGAATATCACCAAAATGCTAACTGATGTTTAATTGCTAAAATCTAGTCCTGTATTTAAAGCTGAAGTGGAACAATTGCAGATATTGAGTGCTGCTCTGCATTGTAGCTACCACAGTATTTTCTACGGTGTATATTTGGTTCTGCATGGGAAGCAATAGCTGTGTAAGTGACTTTTAACCTTCGATTTCCACACTGAATAAGCATCCATGCAAAAAACAAAAAAAAAGGAAAAAAAACCCCCCCAAACAAAGAACCCAACAAACCCCAAACCGTTTAGTTGCCCTTCTCCCACCCCGGGTTTCCGAAGATCCAGGGGAAGGGATTTCAAACCCCAGGGCACGAGGGGCAGCTCCAGGCTGTGCCAGCTCCTGGGTGACAACCACCTTCCAGGGGACGGCTGGGAAAGGTCAGGCAGAACGTAGGGAAGGGACGATGTGGGAGAGTGTCCCGGTCGCTGGAAGGTTCAGGTTTCCGCCCCGGGAACGCGTCGCTCGTGTTTCATAACTGCAAATGCTGCATGCTGCAATAGTTTCAGCCACTGCAGTGTGCCAGTGTGAGGCCCAGGGGAGGGATAATTAGTGTGACAGCACATTATTTATTAAGTCTTAAATTTTCTATGCCGGGCATCGGGAAGAGCCGGGTAAATAAATCAAGCGCTTGGATTTCAGTATCTCTTTAGGTAACACTTCCATCCCCGATATTTCCAGGCTCACCAAAGACATCTCCACTAATATATTGAAAATGAGTTGGAAAAAGCATCTTTTTTTACATCTATATATAAAACTGGAGCAACTATGCTGTGGCCTATAATATATTTATACTGCAGTGAAATTTAATGAGTAATACAGTACAGCTGCATGGATATTTGTTGCATGAATCTGAATATTTAATACACACACAAATATATATTTTCTTAGTAGACTACACAATAATCATGTTTATAGTGTTTATAGATTCTCCAGTGGCTCGGAGGAGATTCATGGGAGCCCAAAAATCCCAACTGTAGTTAAAAACAGGCTGGGGGAGGCAGGTGCTGACAACAGTTGGACAGAAAACACGGCACAGCCTGAGTGTCCGAGCGTTCGGACACCGGAGCCAGGGAAGGTGAGCTGAAAGTTAAACACCTGCACTCATTATGGGGAGAGTAATTAGTCATCAATCTTGGTGTCAGGGGCAGAAACCACGGCACGAGGAGCAGGTGGAGCTGCAGGTTCTGGCTCCCTTGGCTTGTCGCTTCAGCAGTTTTCAGCTGTTCCTGTCTGATTCTCGAGTGTGTGTGTATGTAGATATTTAGAGAGCGACTTCAGGGCCGAATCCTCAGCAAGCAGAGCTCCTGGGGCATTGGGGGTTGCCTGGTTTAGGGGTGCTGGGGTGGTGGGACATGGGCTGGAGCTGGGTGTCCCACCCCGTGGAGCCCACGGGATCACGGGGACAGGGCGTGTTTTGGGTTGGGAAACTCCTTTCCAACCCCACAGAGCCCCAGGGCTGGGGGTTTCTTTCCTTGTGATGGAGAGGGCACGTGCTGAGGGTGGGCTGGAGCTGAGCTGGTGCCTCTGAGCCTTTGCTTTGCCTTCTTGCAGGGTTTTTAGAGCAGTGAGTTGGGGTGCAGAGAGCCTGACTTGTCTCTGCTTCTCCATCCCTGCTGGTGTTTGGGGATGGGAGCTGTTGATCCAAGGGGATCTTGCCTGTGTTCCCCGTTTCCATCTGGATTTCCTGGTTTGTCCCCCATTGCTGACAATCCCCAGGGACAGGTGTGTCCTGTTCCTCTGACAGGTCAGGGGAGAGGGATGAAAATCTCTCCCAAGGTTGTGGCCGATCCAAGCCCCCCTGGGCTGTGGAACAAGGTTCAGTTGGGGTGAATTTGGGGTGATTTTGGGCACAGTTGGTGCTGTAGCACTGCACGAGGTGTGGGCACAAGGAGGGAACCCTCAAGGGGGTGGTCAGAGACCCTTCCTGAGCTCAGACAGGAAAACCCTGCTAAATAACAATAACCCCAGTGGTGCTAACACATCTTGCAGCAATGGTCCCAGATGATGCTCTGGGGCCAGATCCACCTTGTGCTGAGTGTTTCACTCAGCCAGGTGGAAACACTCCCCAGGTTTGTTGGACTGGGTGACTGATTGATCCTGGCCTGGCTATAATTAACACCATGGTTTGTGCATGACAGTCCTGCCTTCTGCTTGGGGCAAAGGACCAGCAGCATCCAGGATTTGGGGCTCAGGGTGCTCAGCACCACCCTGGGGCTCCCATCCTGTCTTCAATCTCTTTATATCAGGAGCCTTCTGCTCCCACCTTCCTGCAGCAGCTCAGGAATGGGAGCTTTTGCAACCCACCCACACAAAATCAACACAACCAGAAGCAATAAATTCTGAGTCCTGAGGCTGATCCTGCTGGATGGGGCAGGGCTGGCAGGAGTTGCCAGCTTGGCCACGATTCCCGGGGCACTGAGCCAGCTTCCATTGATCCGGCTCGTGGTGGGTTCCTGGAGACATGAGCTGGCACAGGGAAGCTGCTGGATGTGCTGCTGGGGTGCTGCTCACCCACCTCTGGGTGATCCCATTCCTGGTCAAGCTTGAGGGAATGTGGGTGTTTTTTTTTGGGATTCTGTGAGAGTTTGTGAAGTGCCTGAGTGTGGGTTTGGGATGATTTGGGGTTGGCCAAATGGTTGGTGCCGTCGTGGTTTGGTGAGGAAGAAGGTTGTGTTTTCCTTTGGGGATGTGGAGTTTTGGGAATTGTGCTCTTGTGGGCTTTCCAAGGCCAGGCAGGAGGGCAGAGCGGATCCATGAGCAGGATCAGTCACATCCAAACCTTCTCACCGAGCTGGGGGGGTCCCAGCTGCCTTTGGAAGCCCCAGGGGTTCGTTGCAGGGATAAAAATGGGGCTAAAGAGCAAAAGGCCACTCTCCTTTTGTCACCATTGTGAGCTGACATCTGTCCCCATGGCCAGTCCCTTCCCTAGGGCAGATCCTGCACCCCTGGCACCTGCTGGGGGATTGGCTCCGTTCTGCACTTGTTTGGGGAACAGGACAAACCACCAGATCAGTCTGAGATGTTTGTTCAGGGTGGGAAAGGTTGGGTGGGGGGGTTGTGGCTGGAAGGGGTCTGTCTGTCTGCACGAAGCAGAGGGGTCCAGATTTCTCCCTTGCACAGAGAAATGGTTCTCCTCCAGCTTTTAATGGGATTTGTGCCTGCGGTCGGAGCTCCAGTGCTATTTCTAGCTTTACTTCTGACTCACTGATGTGATCTTGAACCAGTTTTTCAGGAGGAGAATGTGATTTTTTTTTTCTTTCCTTTTTTTTTTTTTTTCCCCCTCAAGGAACTTGTTTTCAGAGGCTCTGGGCCTGTTTCTGTGGAGATGCTGAGCATCCCAACCTCCCCTTGACTCTGAAAGGGTGCAAAAATGAGCTGCAAAATGGCTCAGGCTGAGGATGAGAAATTAGGGACTGGGAAAGTGGGGGAGGAGGTCCCACCACCCACATCTGATTGCATGAGGCCACTTAACAGAGGTGATCTGGTTCCTTTCCTCCTCCTGAGGAGGAATTTTCCCTCTCCCCAGGGTTGGGATGGAGGACTGGAGCTCTCTGGTCTGTGGAGTTGCTCCTGGAGGAAGCAGAGTGTCTCTTTTAGATTATCCTTTGTGCCACACTTTTGAAGAGGTGGAAAACTGGGATTACAGCCTCCTACACCCAACCTCGTGCCCAAACCTCCAAGCAACCCCTCAACCCTTTAATATCTTCCAAAATCTCTGCTAAGAGCAGTGGGTGAGGCTCCAATTCCAGCTGGATACAACCATGAGGTCAGGGAATAAAATGATCAGTGTGTGGCACCGTGTTTTATTGGAAAAATCAGTCTCTGCAGAGGAATTTTGTGTCGAAATCCTCCAGATTTGAATAGTGAGCTATAAGAAGAAGAGGATCTCCAGATCAGCGTGAGGAGAGTGTGGCACGTGGGTGTATAAATTTGGGCTTATTTCTGCATAAATACACAGAAGGAGAGAAAAAGACAGAGGAGGTATTTCAGGAAGGGCCTTGCTTTGTTATCAGATAATTCCTGGGTCAGGCCTTGAAATCGCTGCCAAAGTCTTGAGGCTTTTCCAGGGCTCACAAAACACCCGGGGATGGGTCCAAGGGAAGGAGAGCTGGGCCTGGCTTTGGAAGCAGGAGCTTCCCAAGGGGTTTGGGGGCATTCATGTCCTGGAAACCCTCTGCAAACCAGCAGAGCCTCTGCCCCTGCTCCTGCATCCCCACCTTGGGCCCATCGTGACCGTTCCTGTGGCTGTGCAGGGGAAACCAAGGAGAAGTTGAAGGGATTTGGAGGTGATGCAAGTGCTGGGCTGCACCACGTGGGGGTTTGAGGTTATTTTTTTCAGTGGGTGGGTTTTAAGTCCCTTGAACTGTGGCAAATTTTGGTCCCATTTGGAGCCAGGGTAGGTTTATTGTGGAATCATGGAAGGGTTTGGTTGGAAGGGACCTTAAAGATCAGCTCATTCCCCCCCCCTGCCCTGGGCAGGGGCAGCTTCCACTAGACCAGACTGCTCCAAACCCTGTCCAACCTGGCCTAGAAACCTTCTCCCAAGGTCTACACCCATGGGTGTGGATTATCCATGGGGGTTATCCATGGGGGTTGGGTGTAAATTATCCATGGGGGTTATCCATGATAGTTATCCATGGTGGTTATCCATGGGGGTTATCCATGATAGTTATCCATGGGGGTTATCCATGATAGTTATCCATGATAGTTATCCATGGGGGTTATCCATGGGGGTTATCCATGGGGGTTATCCATGGGGGTTTTCCATGATAATTATCCATGGTGGTTATCCATGGGGGTTATCCATGGTGGCTATCCATGGGGGTTATCCATGGTGGTTATCCATGATAGTTATCCATGGGGGTTATCCGTGATAGTTATCCATGGTGGTTATCCATGGGGGTTATCCATGGGGGTTTTCCACGATAATTTTCCGTGGTGGTTATCCATGGGGGTTTTCCATGATAGTTATCCATGGGGGTTATCCATGGGGGTTTTCCATGATAATTTTCCGTGGTGGTTATCCATGGGGGTTTTCCATGGTAGTCATCCATGGTAGTCGTCCATGGAGCTGGTCAGTGTCCTGCCAGGGTAAAAAGGGCTGAGAAAAGAAGGAGTTGGCCCAAACCATTTTGTTGTGCACCCAAAACAAGGCCGTGGTTCCCTCCTTGCCCCCCCAGCAGCATCCGACCTTCTCCGCATCCATCCCATCCCTTGGTCCCTCCCGTTGGGCACCGGCTGCCAGGAGGCCCAAAAGGGTGACAGGGGTCACCCCCAGCCCGTGGCCTCAGTGTCCCTGGGATGTCACTGCCCAAATTTCACCCCTGTCCGTGCTCCCATCCCACCCGAGGGGAGAGGGACCATCCTGCAGGGATGTGACTCATCCCCGGGATCACAGCACTGATTTACACCCAGGGACAGGATCCCCTGGGAGAGAAACTCCTCATCCATGGTTTTTATCTCCAGAGGGGAGGGATGGTTTGGCCTGTAGGATCTGCTGGACAACCACACAAGGTCCCCCTGCCCAGCCCTGTCTGGGTCTCCTGACCTTGGGGTTGGTCCTTTTGGGGTTTGGGGGTTTTTTTTGATTATATTATTATTATATTGATTATATTATTTTTTTAATAATATCTTCTGCTGCCTATAAACTGTAATTATCAGCTTGCTCTCAGTCCCTCACTGCTTGAGGCCACGCTCTTGTCCTCCAATGTCACCCCCAAAACCACGGGGAACAAATGGGAGTGGGATCCACCCCTCGTGTGGGGCCTGATTTCAGCGAATCAATAGGAAGAGGAAATCCAAGAAGGGCTCATCCTGAGGATGCTGGAGCTGAACCTTTTGTTTCCATGGTTACAGGAGAAATGGGACCAGGAGTGGAGAGAGGCCTATAAAGAGGAATTTCGAGTCATTTAACCATGTGTTTGCTAGACAGAAACTTAGACACCAGCTGTACCTGATTTGCACAGTGTTTATAGATGTTCCTGCTCCTATTGACACTCTGGGGGTGCCTGGGAAGGGGGTGAGGGGCCCCCCCAGTCAATAGGGCTGCCTGTTGTATATAGGAATGTAGATCTGTGTACATACACATCCCAAAGGAGCATTTGCTGTCTGGTTTATCATGAGTGTATATAATTTATTCTTCACAGAGTATCACGGTTTTTGTAAATATCGGCACTTAATTAAGAGAAAATAAACATGTATATTATTGAGGAGCTGGTTGTGGTATCGGTTCTGTGGGGGGTGGGAGAGGGAAAGACAAGTGGTTGTGGGTTTGGTGTGTTTTTATCTACGGCTGAAACCTTCTGGGAGGAGAGAAGGGATCAGTGGGAGCCGTGGAAAAATCGGTTTGTGCTCCAGCATCAGGCAGTTTGCAGGGGCTGGTGGAGGGGGAGATGCTCAGGGAGGAGCTGATGGATCTTGGTGACAGACACCAGGACTTATGGACACGCTGCACAGCATTCCCATGGGATTTGCTCCCGTAGAGAATCCCAGCTCCAGAGGAAGGGGTTGGAAGTGGGGTCAAACCCACATTCCCCGTTGTCCTCCACCCCTCCAAGCTGGATACCAGCCCTGTCCATGCAGGTGGTGGGGAATGGTTCCTGGGGGATAACCCTGCCCTTGGAAACTTTGTGGGCACCCAAAGGGTGTTTCTTAACCTGGTGATTCCTCCTGGAAGAGGGAGAAGCAAATAGCAGGGATGGTGCTGGCAGCTCCCCCTCTGTGGGGTTACAAACCTTGTGTCCCCAGAGATGTCTCCAGTGAGGAATGGAATCTGCCAGAGGGATGATTTCATTGTCCAGCCCCAGGGAACAGCTCTGACAATATTTTCTCTTGCTGTTTTGTCCCTCCTACGAGTGTCCTGGGGCAGCAAAGGGCAAGGGAGGCTTTGGGGGCCCTTGGTGCTCGTGTTTTGGGGTTTGGCCATTTGCTTTGTGGCTTTCACAGGCAACGTGGCTTCTCTGGGTTCCCTTTCCCACGGGATAGAGCCAAGGCCATCCCCCTGCTCTGTGTTCATGGGATGGAGGTGAAACACAAGAGAACAGAGACATCTCCTGCTCTGCTCCCTCCTGGATGGGTTGGTCCTGCTGGGCTCTGGGGGGTGGTAGCACCTGGTAAACCAAGGGTTAGTGCTAAACCTCCATCCCAACCACCCCAAACCCCCTCCTGCTGCTCGTGGAGAAGCCCCTGGTTCAGGCTCAGAGTCTTGGATCCGAGTGTCCCTTGTGCCAGTGTGGCACTGAGTGTCCAGGGAATGTCATATCCCATTCCCTGCCTCGCTTTCCCCATCCTTAACACCTTCCCAAGCTGCCTCCAAGGACCCAGCAAATCACCAATCTTAATACTAAGGACAGTGAAAACACACAAATGGGTGGCTGAACCCGTGGATGGATTTTTTGGGGGGAGAGAAAGTGTTTAAGAGCAGCCAATTACAAACATTTGTGTGCAGCAAACCACCCGAGTGCAAAAAACCAGCAGGAGCTTTTCTGGGCAACTCACCCTGCACGAAATGTCTGCGTTTGCTGTAACACTGAGGGGAAGCATCCACCCAAACTGGAGCAGTTTGTGCTTCTCAGCACCATTTCCAAGCCCAGAAGATGCTCCAGCTGGCCCTGGCAGAGGCCAAACCCTTCCCAAACAGTGTCCTGTTGGTTGTGGGCTCGTGAATACCTGGAGCACCCAGTGGAACAAGGAGTTTGCAGAATCATGTGCCCTGAACAGGCTCTCCAGAGCTCTGGCAGGAGGGGGCTGGAGGCAAATTGGGAATTATTTTAAACTGTGGGAATGTCAGCGTGTGGCACCATCCCAGCCTCCCTCCAGGGATGAGGGAGATGTCATCAGGGTGTTGCCTCCTCCTCCTCCAGCCGACCTGCTTGTGCTTCTACACCCTTCAGGGAGACAAGGAGAGGATGGAAGAGTCACCCCAGCAAACAGGAGACCTCCCCACACCTGGGCAGCTCTTTCACCCCTGTTTTGGAGGTTCCCAGGTGCCATCCTGGCTGTGGATCCCACTGAGGGTGTCCTGCCTGGTTTTACCTGTGCTGACTGACCCATTTCTGCCACTCCCTTTTTACTGAGTGGCACCTCTGCCAACCCAAACCCCACGAAATCCCTCATGGATCTGCTCCGGAGCTCAGAGCCCTCCAAGGTGCCACAGTGATGCTCCTGGCCATGGGAAAACCACACCACAAACCTTTGCAGAAGCTCCTCTCCCTGCTGCAGGGCTGAATCCCTCCAAATCCCGCTCATTTCCACCCAGGAAACCAAAGATTCAAGCTCCAGGAAAGCACCACCTGTGTTACTTCTGGAAGAAGGAGGTTCCCCAGAGAGCAGCAGGAATTTTTGGCTGTGAGTGAGTCCAATTCCATTTGGCAAAGTGGGCACTTGGATCCTGGGCTGGAGCTGTGAGGGGAGGCCATTAGTGGGGATGCTGAGAGCAGGAGAGGGAGATGCTGTTGGTGTCCTGGTGGTGCTCTGTGGGTGCCTGGGGTGGGTGGTGGGTGCTGAGCTGAGCCATCACTGCTGCAGTGCTGGTGATTCCAAAGAGCCTCAACCAGGCAGCTGGGAACAACAAATCTGCAAAGGTGGGGGTGTGAAGAGGGGCCCCCACAGTCTATGTTTAGGTAACCTCTAGGCAAAGGGTTTGGAGCTCACACAGAGCTGAGATGCACATTTATCCTGCAGCTCTGGAAATCAGGGCAGGTCTCTCTTTCTCCTTCCCACTTCCTCCTTCTTCTCCCTCTTTTGCATTTGTGCCGGGTGTTGGAAAAACCTATTTCTGGGAGCAGAGCTCTCTTCTGCACCCTGGAAAGGTGTCCAGGGTGGAAAACAGGGGGGGGGTTGGCAAATGAAGCAATATCTGGGTGTATTAAACATGAATCTGAATTTTAAAGAGTCAGAACTGAATCTGCTGAGGCCTCACATCCACCAATTAGGGCAGACAAATAAGACCCAAGGCCTAAAGCCAGATCTACCCAAATATTTAGATAAACCCCGGTGTTTAGGCCCCTTGTGCCAATGTTACCCCGAATTCCATGGGGAGAAACCTTTCCCATCCTGGACTGCTGAGGTCCTGCTCAACATCTCAGTGTTTTGTACCTCTCTGTGCTGGGGGGGAGCCACAGTGAGGCCACCTCAGCTTTTTATCCCGAACAAACAGTGGGAGAATCCAGGTCCAGGGAATCTGGGAAGTTTCCTGGGGGCTCAGCAGAGGATGTGCCCCCCTCCTGCTCTCTGTGGTTCGCTGCTGTTGGGGCAAAGCTCTCTCACCACCCTGGGTGGGAGCAGGAGCTGAGGGTGTTGACCCACCAGAATTCCATGATGGTCCTCAGAGGAGTTTTTGGGAAGTTGAGGCACCCAAGGGGTGGGAACTGCAGGCAGAGAAACTGTTGGCAGAGAAACCCCAGGGCTGAAAAAATAACTGTTGAGTTGCTTTTGCTGCTCCTTCAATGCTGCCAAAAGCAGCTCCTCACAAGGGCAGCACCGGGGTTTGGGGAGCTGGAGATGCCAAGGTCATCCTGCCCCTCACACCAACATGGACACCACCAGATGGGCACAACCCCCCAGATGGACACAACCCTCCAGATGGACACAACCCTCCAGATGGACACAACCCTCCAGATGG
>VYXB01009840.1:771138-802455 GCA_013397135.1 Pachyramphus minor | reverse complement strand
GTTGGACTTGATGATCTCAGAGGTGTTTTCCAGCTTAGTTGATTCTGTGATTCTGTGACAAAGCATTGAGTTAGCACATGCTAACTCAATTTAGCAAAATCCAACCCATCCAGCTTTAAGTTAACCAGTTCTCAAGAAAAGAGATTAGGAGAAGAAGAAGATGTAAAGAAAGAGAGAGAAAAAGACAGAATTAAAGTTACTACCTGGAGTTCCTTGCCATTCCATCTTCCATGTGTCCAGATGGTAGGGTCATGACCACATGATGGCCTCATGGTGCTGGTTTTATCTCCTCTGGCCCACTGTCGCCACCCTCCTGCTGGTAGGACATCCAGTGTATCGTCTCATATGGGCCGGGGGTGGGGCTCCAAGTTGTGGTGTGGGACACTGCTCAGGATGTGCCAGTGACTGACAGCTGCTCTGGGTCTGCCCAAGGAGGCTCCAAGGGGCTGGGGCATGGAGCAGGTCACCACTTCACCTTTGTGAAATTGAATCTTCCCTCTTCCCCTCCCCCCCTCCCTTGAGTTGGTCAGAGACAATAATTAATATAATAATCCAGTGTCTCACAATACATTTGGCCTTCCTGGCTGCCTCTAATGACTCATATTCAACTTGCCATCAACCAGGTCTCTTTCTATGGCACTACCTTCCGGCATCTCATCCCCCAGTCTGTCTGTATGTCTGGGGCTGCCCCATCCCAGCTGCAGAATTGGGCAGTTTCTTTGTTGAACTTCATCTGGTTGGTGATTACCCAGTCCTCTCATTTGTCAAGATCTCTCTGTGGGGCCTCCCTGCCTCTGAGGGAGTCAACAGCTCCTCCTCTGCAAACTTGCTTGGTGTCTGCTCCAGTCCTGTGTCCAATTTATGAAGATGTTGAAGAGCACAGGACCTAAGATGGAGCCCTGTGGAACCCCACTAGTGAGGGGAGTCTGGAGTCACCTCATTCACTATTATGTGCTCAGGCCTGTGAGCGAATTGCTCACCCACCACATGATGTGTTTATCCAACTGTGTGCAGGACATTTTGTCCAGAAGGATCCTGTGAGAGACAGTATGGAAAGCTTTCATAGAATCTAAGAAGATTACGTCAACTGGCTTCCCTTCATTTACTAGGTGGGTTACCTTGTCATAAAAGGAAATCAGGTTTGATAAGCAGGACTTTTTCTCGTGAGGCTGTGCTGGCTCTGACCAGTGACAGTGCTGTCTTTCAGGTACTTTTCAATACCTGCCAGAATAATCTTCTCCATAACTTAAGTTATAGTTTCTGTGGTCCTCCTCCTTGCTGTTCTTGAAAATCAGGACAATTTTCACCAGCTTCCAATCAACTGGGACCTGTCCAGATTCCCAATATGGCTCAAAAATCATCAGAAGAAGTTTTGTGATGACAACAGTTAGCTGTTTGAGGATTCTTGGATGAATCCCATCAGGCCCCATAGGTTTGTAGGGATCCAGCTGGAGCAGCAAATCCCACACAATTTCAGGGTCGACTGTGAGTTGATCATTCTTGCAGTCACTGTTCTCCGGCTCGCACTCTAAGACACCCTTGGTCCATCATCCATGTTGAAAACCAAGGCAAAGAAATCATTAAACACCTCTGCCTCGTCTCTTACCCTGATTGTGAGGTGACCATCCTCATCGTGTAACGGGCCAGTGATATTTCTATACTGCCTATTGCCATTAATGTATTTCAAAAAATTCTTTTTATTGCTCCCAGATTTTTGGCCAACTGCAACCCCAGTTCAAGGAGGCAAAAACTTATAAGAACAGTTCTTGTCTTCTTAAATTCAAACTCAGATTCTGAAATTGTCTTAAGATGGTGAGAAGCAGTGGTGACAATTTAAATTATCAAATTTTATTTTCTCATGTTTGACTTTCAAGGTCAATGGAAAAAACATCCAGTAAAAGTAATTTTTGTATCTAGCAGATAATATTTTCGTAGCTATATAAATATGAAAATATGACACAGTAGCTACTTAATATTGTCAATCTCAAGATTTGGAACAGCAGTAGTGATACAGTATTCTTATTTCCTGAAGCTTTTTCTGCCCCAGACAGTTCTAGAATTATTATTTTTTTCAAATTTAAAGGATTTTAATTGGACAGTAATTATATCATCCCTAACACTTCCATTTTTGTTGCAACAACACCTTTTGCCTGTGGTTGAAGATTTCTCTGTGTTTGTATTTGAGTAGAAGACTTCAGGCCACATTGTGTTAATTTTTATATTGGTATCTTCTGTTGACTTTGAAATGTGCAATTCCATCTGTGTCCGTAGCTCATAGAAAGCAAGAAGGGAAAAAACAGGAGAGGAGGTAGAGGAAAAAGTGAAAGCCAAGCAAATCAACTCAGGGACATTTAACAGAGAACTGCCCTAAACTCTGCATCCCTTCCACACCCTGCTATTCTGTTGGGAAGCTTCACTGAAAGGCTGGTGCAGAGAAATATTCCACAACTTGTTTTTCTGTTATCCCATGTTCACCAAATGTGTCTTAATTGTGTCTAAGTATTTGTTTTGCTGCCCTGTGGTTTGCTCATTCATTACAAATAAATTTATGGTGTTAAACTCACATAATATGCTTTAAATAAGAAAATGGAAAGCTGAGCTTTAATTCATTGATGAAGAAAAAGAATAAATTGCTAGCTATGACTTGCTCAGATGTTAAGAAGTAGGATTGTTTTTGGAGAAAAAGGATTGAAAACCAGATTTGCCTCATTCTTTATTTTAAATTATCAAGCAAACAAAACTTCTCTGGTCTTTACTGATGTGGTGTTTTGTTGGTTTGATTGTGTCATGTTCCCCCTGCCTTCCCTTCTCCCCCACAATGATTAAAAGCTGCCTCAGAGCATATGGGGAAACAATCAGAGTGGAAGGTGTCTTGAGTGTGTACTGGTTCATTTTTCTTTAAAACAATCTAGGGAAAATCTTCTGAGCACTGGTTGATATTTGCAGACAGAAAGCTTGCTTCTTCCAGTTTTGTGGAAATGTGCTCCTGACTCACTCAGCTTTTTCTGGAAGATACTTTCTGAACCATCAAGTGTGGACTCTCTGCAACTTAGGCTGTGTTGAAAACAGAACACTGTATGTTCAGGGGGGGAAGTGGATCGATTTTTATGTGACTGGTCCACCTTGCCTTTCATGTGCAATCAAGATGACAAAAATTCTGACACTTTGACTTTTCCTGCCCCTAATATTGTTAATATATTAACTGATAATACGCATAAGCACTTCTTCCAAGTCACATGGTGGAGAGCTCCTTAGTCTTCAACACTACTGGGCACAGTTTTATGGAGAAGGTAGAAATGTCCTGATGTTAAAGGTGCTGCTGTCCATAAATTCCAGCTGCCCATCTCATCTCTTTGAAAGGTTTACAAGGTTTACAAAACCTTTTTCACCTGATCATAGATTTCCTTAGGTGTTTTAGGAAATGCTGTGCAACCCTTTCCCAATATGTTATAAGTAAGAATGTTTTTTCAAAAGTAGGTTGTTTAAATAGCTTGAAGTATTATTGCTACTACTACTTAGCACACATCTGAAATAAGTAAATGCAAGCCTGTTGTTTCCTGCATTGTGCTTTAGGGGATTTCTTTGTGACATTTTTGTGAGTAAAGCTCAGTTCATAACAGTAAACATAGCTAGAAATAGGTATTGTTACTCCAGGTGGTACAGCTTTAAAGGATAATGTTTGAAGGTGGAGGACATAGTTTAATTTTCTGCTGCTTAGCTCCCATGTGCTGAGCTTTCATCACATCTTGTTTAGAGAGATCAGACCAAGGGGATGAAACTATCTCTGTTGTAGCTGTTTTGCTTCTGACTCCTACCTTTTCCTTTTGCTGCTGATATTCATGAAGAGAACTGTTTATCAGCTGCCTCTCTGTGCTGCTGATTTGTTTTGGTCATGGAACTCTAGTTAAAAATTTGTGTTCCTTGGGGAAAAAATGTCAAAGGGTTAATTAAAAAAAGGTGTTGATATGTTTGAGTATTGTCAAAAGAACAAAATCAAACATGAGCTAGTTGTTAAGTGCTGCTGGCTATCAACTCTCATATATTTGGTCTAGTTTTACTGCAGTTGCATTAGTATGCTTTTCCTTTTCCGTGTGACTTTAATTGGGGCTTTTTTTTTTTTTTTTTTTTAAATATTCAGGAAGTACTAAGGTAGCTACCTTTTTAGTCTTCAAATATAAATCACTTTTTGTTAAAGTCTCCATTTTTTTCTTGCAGTTAGGAGTGATGGATTAGAATTAGGCTGCAGCACAGATTGGGAGAATCTCCCAGCATCCTCTTCCCGCAGAGGCATCGGCTTCCAGCATTGACTGTAGCTGCTGCCACTCACTGACATTTCTTTTGAATTCGGCTATGGAGAGCGCCTGTGTTCCCAGCTGCTGGCATGTGAACTTTTATTGGTTTTGCTTGATAACTCATTAATGAAACCTCATGGATATTGAGAAATAAAACAATCAGTTTTCTCTATCGCTTTTCTTCGTGTTTTTGTTGTTTTTTTTTTTCTCTGTGTGTGTGCACGGTGGAAAAAGACAGAGCGAAAGAAGCAGCACTTATTTTTGCACAAGGACGGTATTTACCTATCTGAAGTTAACTGAATTAATCCTGTAAGTATATTGCATCTACCTAATAGTCCCTAAAATCATAAATGTGGTAGTAAGATTTATGGGATTTTATCTGTGAAAATTTACTTTGGCAGGTATGTCAAACTGCAACATTTTCTTTTCAGATGGATTTCCTTGAAGATAAAGGAAAACCAATATATTCACAATGGGATTATGAAATAATTGTTTCTCTTCCGCCCTTTGCAGTGGTGAACAATGCTTTTAGAGAGCAGAAGCATCTCTGCTGATGTCAGTGCTTAATCAGCTCAGATGCTGTAGGTTGTAGAACGCCACAAGGTGTGTATTTTGGGATGCTATTCTTTAAAGTGTGGTAATTTAGAGATGGTATCAGACTTAGAGTTATTTTGTCCATTTATAGACTGTCCTCTGCTCTTGGTAGCTGTGCTGATTTAACCATTTGAGGTTATATAATTTTTTACTTAAACATAAATAATTTATTTTGTAGGACACAGTGCTGTGCTTTGTAAGTACTAATGTTGAGTATAATGCAGTGTGCTTTTGGAGACTTTAGTAATTTCAGAATGTCTCCAGTATGGGCTGTAAGGTCACTATGTAATAAATTCCAGTAAATGAGTTTGAAGTTTAGAAAGAGTGTCTTGTTAGGATCACACTGTCCTAATTGCCTCTTTGGATCTGAGCCAGTATTTGTGTGACGCAGTGTTAGTCCCATAAACATCTGGCCTGATCTGGTGTCCTACTTGCCGCATGATTTATTTTTTCTTTTTTTTCCATGGGAGGATAAGTGAAATTTTTATTTGATTCATGTAAATCTGCCAGTAAGCTTTCGTTATTATTTGTACATGCTAGCGCTTCCAAGAGGACCTTTCTCAATCTATTTTCTTGTCAGCATTTCTCTCCAGGGGAAATGTTGAATGGGTCAAATTTTTTTTTTTTTTTAATGGTGAACATCTATTTATCTGTATCTACATGCTGTATATTAAGCTTTGGCAGTATTCTTCTCTGCCATATTCAGGTGATCATTTTTGTACACAGTATTGCATGTATTGACCTCAGCTGGATTATTTGTTATAAACTATTAGTCTGATAAGCAATATTTAAACATAATAAATTCTCAGTTTACCTGCAAAGATCTTATGTTAAACTTACATCTAAAAATACTGTTGAACCACTGAGTTCTATTAATAAATCTGATAACCTTTTGTACTGCTGTGTATTTCCATTAGCGTTGAACAGAATACTGTAAAGCAGATTTTTCTCCTACCTGCAAATCAACACTGATACTTCTTTGATTTTTTTTTTTTCCCTGCCCACTCAATCAAACTGGGGTCAGTTCTACATACCTGTGAACTGATTGGTTTGCTGGCAGATTTTAGGTTTTCATATATTTTTGCAGTGCTGTGTCAAATTCATGCTGGGGTAGCTTGATATGCTTGAATAGGATTATTTTATAATCATTTTAGTGATCAGATGAACTGTATGTGTGTATTCAGGTGGGTAAATAGTAACCCAGGTAGCTGTCATGTCTCACAATAAGGACTCGCTGAGTCCTTATGGAAAATTTGAGTCTCCCTTTCTCTTCGCATGAAGTGCAATTCACTGTTGAACTTAAGAACTTGGTGTTAGATAAAGCTGCCAGTGTTTCTTTTCTCCTCAGACAGTAAAATCACCCAACTTGCAATAAATTGATTGTTGGCTTACTGGTTAATAATCAATCCAAAACTGAAACATTTGGGAATGCTCATGTCTCTTTTATTTAAAAATAAAAATAAGACAGTAAAGTGGCTAGAAACATAGCCTATTGTTTTTTTTAGAGGAGTGGACTCTTGGCAATGGTGGGTGATGGTCAGCCAGCATGAGTAGCTTACTCTTGGCACTATTTCCCATGGCACCTGAGGGTCAGGCAGATGATCAGCTTTGCCAAAATTGTCTTCATTTGTGCTTGTTCAGTTGCTTTGTTGCATCTGTAGAGTAGTAATAATATGTGAGGATACAGCAATCAGTATTTTCTTGTGGTGTTCAAATGTGGCATTGATAATAAATATGTAGATAAGCAAAATCCATGTTTTCAATAAGACAGACCACTAGGAAAGTTCCCCTATCTCATCACCCCTCCTTTCCCCCTCAGTCATGGAAATGTTTGGAAGCTAAACCTCTTGATCACTTTCTTGTATTTCATGATTAGATTCCCACGAAGCAGCACTGTGGGTGCTGGGCTGGTTTCTGACTAGAATAAAGACAATCCTGTGCATCCCTCAAAGTCTGAGACAAGTAAGACATATGCAGAACATAAAGGAAAGAAACCTGTGTCCTGACAGGTGGTGATCTTGACATTTAAAGTTTAAGATCAGATAGGACTTCTAAGAACCAATTTTTGTTTGTATATAAGGTTTATGGTGTGTTTGAGGGTCTTTAATGCATTTCAGTCAAAAGACAGTATTACAAATATTTCTGCTTCTGTGAGCAGTAATAACTTGTAAAAGAAAACAGTTGTCACCTCTAGGTAAATCTGTTTAGTTTAGAAGAGCTAAAACTGAAACTTCCATCTCTAAAAAAGGAAGGGAGGGCAATCACTTTTCCTAAAATACTAGCAACTCCTCCCGCCCCCAGACTTCTGGTCTGTAAGTAACAGAGCTTTATCTGCCATCCATCTGCCTTGCCTTGTTGTTATATTACATGTAACATCATACCTGGTAAGGTGTAAACAACTGATCAATTAAAATACTCTCTTCCTGAAATTCCAGTGGTCTATGAAAAGCTGTCGGTTTGACTTATCTGACAATGCTAAGGTGGAGCTAAAACTGTGAAGTCATTCTCAGCTCATTTTTTATGCATATAATTTTAGTAATAGTTGATTTTCAACAGGGGCAGCTGCCTCATTTTTTCTCAGTTACCTCTTCCCTTCTCACTGCCTCTGTTTTTCTGAGAGCTCCAACTCTGTATCTACAGCTGTACCTTTTGAAAAATAGTTTTCAATGCTTTCTCTTTATGTATAAAAATGTATAATATCAGCGAGCTATTGATTCTTCTTTTTGCTCTGCATGAGCTTTTCTGCCACAGCTGTAAGATAAGCAAGAAGAAATAATTTAATTAAAAAAATTCCAAACAACCAAACCAAGCCCAACAATAAATAAAACTCTCAAAACAATGAAAAAAACCTAATAACCCAGCACTGTTAAAGAAAAGGAAAATGCCCTAGTGGTGAGATGGCTTGATCATTCAAAGGATAGTATAGGCAGATCCCTTGGTATTGTGGAAACAATACAGGGATTCACTGATAGAGATTTACAAATAGCTGGCTGAATGCTGCTATCTCATAGCCACATAGGTTTGAGGAGGAAGGTGCAACCTCTCTGAACTGAATTGTAGCATTGTGTTTCCTTTCCTGTGGGTGATAGGTGTCTCCAAAAATTCCAGTGAAAGCTAGTACCTGGGAAGGGCTCAGGTAAGAACAATGCTGTTTGCCTCTCTCTGCTATAGGATGTGATTTTAAATACAGTGTGAGAGGAAGTCCTGAGGGAGGAATAAGTGAAAATAAGTGTTACTGTTATGGTTTTGCCAAGTAATTTAAATGTAATTTAAACTAAATGGCCATTGTTAGGGAGTATGTTGTGCATTTTCTGTTTGTGTGTGGGTTTTTTAATTATTATTATTTTTGTTTGCTTGCTGGTTTTGTTTGTTTGTTGGTTTTTGGTTTTTTTAACTGCTTGACCTTGAATGCATCCTGATATAGTAAGCTTTAAAGTAATTTTTGCCTGTTTGCAAATTTGGTTAGCACAGCTCTGGATAGTTTTGCTGCCAGTTGGGTTTGTTTAAATGAATGTTTAGGATACAGACTACAGGATGTGTTAGTGAAGTGCTGAAATAGGGAAGACACTGCACCTTCAAAGGAACAAAGTCTGTCCTGCATCAGCCTGAAATTTTTTTTAATCCTTACCATAAATATTTTACTTACCTAAAATTTATGCTTCTCATAAGAAGGGATGTGTACATAATAAATGCAGAATTTGCTGTGGAGGTTTAACTAGTGGATTTACTCTATGGGTAAAATAAGTTACCATTTGCTATACTGATCAGATGACTGAAGGTTTTAGATTTTCTATATTGATAATAATAGCCTGGGATAGGAAGTGATTTATATAAATTAGAAAAAATTTCAAACACCTAGCCATATGACTTAAGATTTTTATGTTGTGTGATTATAATAGGTGTAGAAGTCTGGGGTTTAGATGAAATGGTAAAAAAGTTTGCAACAACTTTTCTGTTTACATTAGAAAAAATACTGATCACATGATCTTTTTCCCTGACCATTTTAAACTAACAAAAAATGTTACAAAACCTTCTTGTTCATAAACTGGATGTGATTGGCCATTTAAAAATACTGAGATACCTTTAATGTCAAGGATTTAATATGCTTTAATACGTTAGCAGCAAGAATGGTCCAAATGTGAGAAAGGTTATTGACTTTGATTCACATTTCTGAATTGTTCTCTGGGTGGGAGGTATGTATAGCATGCATATAGGCAGAAGAATAAAATCCAGCCTCATGGAGGCTTTCCTGATGCACTTGGCTTTTTCAGAGGCTATATCCTGTATCTGTCCATCAAGACACAGAAAGACATGCCAGCACTAGCATAGCATGGGGTTGAGGTGTATGTGCAGCTTCTTACATAGGTCAATGCTCCCACAGAATGATGTATGTTCTGCTTGTATGAAAGTTTCAGATTTGATACAGAAATTGTTCCTGAGGGTTGTGCATCTCTGCTTGTAGTTGTTTAAAATCAAACCATACAGAAACCTCACAGTTATGAGGTTTAAGAGTAGTCCCTTGTAATAGGAAGAAAATTCCACACAACTAGAAAGCTACTTTCTTTACTTTTTTGAACATTTCCTGTATGTTCATGTCCTGTCTGTGAATTGTACTACCTTCAGCCATCCTTCACTAAACTATCCAGAGCATTAAACATAGACCTAAGAATATCTCAGTAGGATTTGGCAATAAGCTTATTTTATTTTGGCCTTTGCTTCTTGTTGTAATGCTTTTGGTGAGCATTTGCTATGAGGACTAGTGCAGCCTGCTGCTCTGTGGTAGGTAGGTGGTATTCCTACAGAGTATCTCGGCTTTTGTTTGATGATTTGTGTTGCAACTTAGTGTCTGTGCAAAAGTGATAGCAGATAACACTGATGCTTATGAAATGATTCAAATTAAATTTTGGCACAGCACTAAGGAGAAAAGTGAAGTATTCCTGTTGGCTCATATATAAGTGATGGATGAGAGGGATGAGATGCTGTTATACCCCGGTCGAGAAGTTACATGCTTTTACTGGTTGTACCCTTTCATTTTAGACTTCAAGAGATTTCACCCACACGAATCCTTGCAAAGTCTTTGATTCTTTGATACCTCGAGTTCACATCTGGAGAAAAACTGCACATTTTTCCGTAAGAGATTTCTTTTAGTTTGGTGAGAAAGGAGGCATTTTGGCAAAAAGGGTTTTACAGAAATAACAGACAACCTCCCAAAAGCATTACAACAGATTACTGAGACTAGAAAGCATTGCTATAGTAAGGGAACCTTTGTTACACCCAGCAAACACAAACCTCATACAACTTAAGTGATAAACCCATAACTTAAGTGAAATACAGAAAAAAAGGTGTTCAAGTTGCCCATAGGAGTAAAGGAAGAGAAATTAAGAGAACAAAGAATAAAGAGAGAAAAAGAGGAGAGAGACATATTTATCACTCTATAGGTCACATGTTGACAGATCAGGAGGGCAGAGGCCAAGGGCAGATGGAAACCATGTGTGTGTCTGTTTATAGACTTTGACCACTTCCCCAGGTGGGACTTTTGCCTCACTGCCACTGATTGTGCCCCCCAGCCAAAGTGAGGGGTGCCACAGCCAACTGGAGGCTCCAGAAGGCGCGATGTGGGCGGGCTAAACCAGGCAGACCTTACTGACAGCCCAGACACATGGCTTTCCCTGCTGTGTGCTCTGCATGGTTGCAGCCGTGTTGGCTCCAGGCCTACTCCTTTTCCCATCTCCCCTCCTCACCCCTACATGGTTTATTCAACCCATCAGTCACACAATCCTGTGAGATACAAATCTGGTCTCTGACAGACGGAAAAGCCATTTTTCTTCTCAAACAACAAACTTAATGGTGAGGAGTCCAATGCTTTCAAACTATGAAGAGAGTTATTTGAAGAAATGTTTCCAGATAGCAGAACTAATAGCTGAGTTTTCTCTATGCTTGCTCAGATACAATGTATACATGTAGATGTATGGTATTGTTAATGTGAAAGCAGTTCCTGTTGGAAATTTGCCATCTTTGCACTTTCTAGCTGTGCACATAAAAAGGTCAAATGCAGTCTTATAATAGATTTTTCAAAGACAAAGTATTAAAAAATGTTTGTAAGGAGATAAGCAATCCTGCAAACTTTTAGGATTCAATACCGAAGAGATAGGAGATTCAATACTTCAATACCGAGAGATAGGAGACCACCATCTGTTTGGAGGAACATTAAGTAGGTACTAAAAATCATAGTTCCCTGATGTTTCCTTAAAAAAACATTATAGAGATGTTTCTTATGTTACCCAGGGTCAGAGACACTACTTTCCATTTTCTTCTTAAAGCTTATCAAAAGAATCTGACAAAATACAAAGGCAAGGTGTTGAATTACAAGAGGAATTGACATACGTTGGTGAAAGACAAAATAGTTAAAGAAAATTATTTATATAGTTATTTATAGAGTTAGGCAGAAAGGAGGTGTCTCTATCATAGTAAAGGATAACTGTTTCCATTTCACTGAGATTGAAGAGACAGAAGTAGTAGTAGACTACTACAGGACTTCCAATGTTTGAATGTTTGATGACGGTCAGGGATCAGCAGCAAAGAACCTGTTCATTAACAATTTCCTTGTTCTTAATAATTTTTAAGTATTGCAAAATTAAAGAGGATAGTATCCTTGTTTTAGCAACACACTTCTGGTTTGAGGCATAGTGTGGTGGGGTGACCTTGACTGGATGCCAGGTGCCCACCCAGGTACTCTATCACTCCCCTTCCCAGCTGGACAGGGGAGAGAGTAAGATGGAAAACAACTTGTGGTTTGGGATAAGGCACTTTATTAAAGCAAAAGCTTGCAGACACAAATGTGAAGCAAAAACGCCTGTGTTTATTCTCTACTTCCCATCAGCAGTGATGGCTGACCACCTCTGAGAAGCAGGGCTTCAGCATGCAAATGGTTCCTTAGCCATTGGAGACAACGAATGGCCCTCTCTTCCTGCTCCTTTCCTTAGCTTTTATATCTGAGCTGACGTCATATGGTATAGAGTATCCATTTGGTCAGTTTGGGTCAGCTGGCCTACTTGTGTCCCTTCCCAGAATCTTGCCCTCAACTGGGGAAGGAATGTTACAGTACTGATGCTGTGCTCAGCTGTAGCCAAAACACCAGTGTGTTATCAACACCCTTCTAGTCACCAATGCAAAGCACAGCACTGTGAGGGCTATATGGGGAAATGAACTCCAGCTCAGCCAGACCCAGTACACACAATTTAAAATTAAAACACAGCAGAAAGAAGAATGCCAGCAACAAAGTCCTTTGCTGAAGTAACGCAAAGGGTCTGGATCATTTGAGTTTAACAAATGATTGGTGATGTGATGGTGACAGTTTTTCAAATGTTTTGGATCTTTTCTGTATGTTAAAGCCAGCCAAGAGGGCATCAAGCGTGTTTTGGCATGTAAAGCCATGCAAGACGTGAACATGAAGATTTAGTGATATCTCTGTAAGCTGTAAACTGTGACCTTTGATACTGTAGTTTTAGTACATCTTTTGATCTTGACTGCGAGAAAGCCTTGCAGGAAGACAGTGGGTTCCAGCCCTCACGGGCTTCTGTTGAAGGCTTGAGTTTATTTTATGCCAAGCATGCAAGGCAGTACATGTCAGCACAGAGCTCAGTGCCACAGTGTTTCTCACAGTAGTCCCCTGGATAATGGAGAGAGGAGAAGACAGACCCCGTCAGCTAAAAAGCTTTAAAATGACTGCTGTTCTTGGACATTCCAAGGGATGAGTACACTTCAAGTAGAACAGTGTTCAAAAATATTCGGAGCCTTCTAGCCAAGAAAATGGAACTACAGAGCATACTGTAGTGAGGATCGGCTCTTATTTGTCATTAAGACGTCATGTCATTGCTGTTTAAGACTCATGACAAGATAGTTACTCTTTCTGACAAGGTAAAACATAAACAACTTAACAGTTCAATACCGAGTTTTCTGATTCATTGCTATAGAGGGAAAGATCCACTTCAGAAAGTATAGACACATTCTGAATAGCAATAATATCAAATTTTGACAGCGTATGAGTGCTATTTGACTTAATCTTTTTGCAGAAGACAAGAACCAACTGAGAGCAATCTTTTTAAAGCTGTTTTGTTATCATTAACTTGTCAGTAAATACTTTAGCAGATGCATGCATATATGTTGCTCAAATAGAGTGCTACAGATGGTAGTTTCTTTCTGTTGATACTGTAGTTCACACACAGGATGGTTTTTATTAGAGTTTATGGAAACAAATACCTCTACAAGATTCTTCTGATGAAACCTCTGTAAATGTTAAGAGTCATTTGTTTTTTGAAGTATTTATGCCTTGAGAAAGTGTTGTCTTCATTGTAATGCAGCTGGTTTTCTTGATACTTATAATCAAAATAGCATCCTCTCTGTATACCCTGAATTTTTTAGACTTTATTTTCACTCCTTTTGCTTATGTCAGATTCCCATCTTAATATGATTATCATAAAAATGAATTGCTATTGCTAGTTTTATGGTTTGTGGTCTTAATTTTTTGAAGTTTTGCTTTGCTCCCACTAATAACTGCAAGTATTTTCAATATCTGTAGCCTGATGAGACTTTGGGTAGTAAGACTAGTAGCTGAACAAAACCAATTTGCTGGCAATTAAATTTTGTCATCAGATAAGGCTGATTATTTTGGCTGTGTTGTAAAGAGCTGACAGAGGGTTTTGAAGTTTAAAAACTAAACTCTGCAATCTCTATTCATGCAAAGTGTTGCTTGAACATTAAGTTCAGCTGGTGTTAATAAAGTGATATGGAACTCAGTATGTGATTTAAAATGTGAAAGTGTTGGTGGATTAAAGATAATTTTTTCTGTAATTCTCCCATTTCTAGCTCCTGAATCCCCTCTCAAGAGAAAAATTGGTAAATCATTGCACCTGGAATGATTGTTAAAAGCTAACTAAATCTTCTGTAGATACGAAGACAGCAGCATGCATCAAGTTAATGTGTAACTTTAGGTATACAATGGCTTTTAAGGAATGGTCTTACACTGAGGTCTGGTGTGGAGAGATAGGTGATATTGTATAACTCATTACATGTTTGAATAACTTTTAAATACTAATGCAGTGACTTTTCACTTGGTTTAGGCTAATAGTGGTGTTCTCTTCTTAATTAATCATGGGGGGAGGAAAGTGGTTTAAGCTATAATCTGCATCAGAATTTTACATTATGAGTGGTTTTGCTCTCTGTACATCCCAAGTGACTTTTCACTTGGTTTAGGCTAATAGTGGTGTTCTCTTCTTAATTAATCATGGGGGGAGGAAAGTGGTTTAAGCTATAATCTGCATCAGAATTTTACATTATGAGTGGTTTTGCTCTCTGTACATCCCAAGTGACTTTTCACTTGGTTTAGGCTAATAGTGGTGTTCTCTTCTTAATTAATCATGGGGGGAGGAAAGTGGTTTAAGCTATAATCTGCATCAGAATTTTACATTATGAGTGGTTTTGCTCTCTGTACATCCCAAGGATTGTTATCCTAATAGTGAGTATTCCAATACATCTCAGGGTTTTCAAGTCAACATTCTTATGCTATGTTTCTAGTGTAGCTCCAAGTAGTTGATTAGAAAAACCTACTAAAGGTGTGAAGAACTTGCATATGAACAGTATATCTCCACTGTACTGGAACAGTTTCATGAGCACCAACCTCAAGATACACAAACTATTGCTGGAATTCAGAACAGTAATTCTTTTTTCATTAAACATAATTGAAATAGAAGTTAGAAGATAACTTAAAAAATGCTCTGTGTATTGGGGAAAAGTATCCTTAGTACCTTGACAGTAACACAGTGTTGTTTCATTCTCCTTGTAATGTGATATTATTGTCTTTGTGTGATACCTAATATAGCACATTTTCCATTCCTTTCTTCCCGTCTCCCCCTGTAGTTAACAGTATTCTGCTTTTGGCTGGGATAGAGTTAATTTTCTTCACAGTAGCTAGTGTGGGGCTATGCTTTGGGTTTGTGCTGAACACAGGGTTGATAATACAGAGATGCTTTTGTTATTGCTGAGCAGAGCTTACAGAGACCCAAGGCCTCTTCTGCTTTCTGTACTGCCACACTGGCCAGAGGGCTGGGAGCATATGGGAGGTTGGGGGAAGACACAGCTGAGACAGGTGACCCAAACTGACCAAAGGGATATTCCAGATCATATGACATCATGCAGTACATAAAATGGGGAGAAAAAGAAGGGAGCGGGGGCACATTTGGAGTGATGGTGTTTGTTTTCCCAAGTAACCATTAGATGTGATGGGGCCCTGGTCTCCTGGGGATGGCTGAGCACCTGCCTGCCCATGGGAAGCAGTGAATTAATTCCTTGTTTTGCTTTGCCTGTGTGCATGGCTTTTGTTTTCCCTGTTAAACTGTCTTTATTTCAACCTGAGAGTTTGCTAGCTTTTACTCTTCTAATTGGCTCCCTAATCCTGCTGGTGGGGGAGGGAGTGAGTGGCTGCGTGGGACTTGGTTGATGACTGGAGTTAAATCATGCTAGTAGTTGTAAACTCCATAGTAATATCACTGAAGCAGTGTTAATTTAATCTGCTGTGGGGTAAATTAAAGAATATGCTTTTCTGATGTGATAAAATGTGTAAAGTTTCTGTCAGTTCTAGGAAAACTGTATGTGGACATAGGGGAAAAGATAAGATTGCCTATATAATACTGAGTTAGAAGGAAAACAGCATGAGTCAGAAAGAAAGTGTGAGTCAGCATTACTTGCTAAACTGTTCATCAGTCTGGTGACTTGCTGTACAAATTGCTTTGTGATGTTTTGGGAGTAGAGGAGAAAATGTGCTTTTTCTGAGCCTCTATGTAGAAACGCCAGCAAAGGTAGCCAAGTTGCTTCTGAGTCACTGTGCTCTTTTCTTATGACTGTTCTGGTTTCAAATTTTGAATCTGAGTTGGAGTGAATCCTTTTGGTTATCTTCCTCTGCTGCAGAATGTAGGAAAACAGTAGAAAATATATGTGATGAATAATGAAACCCCACTGTCCAGTCATATTGTCATGTGCATGTTTTTCATGTTTGTTTTGTGTGTGTGTGTGTGTGTTACTGTTAGAATAAGAGCAGCTACACTCTTCTGTTGTATCTCTTTTTAAATTCCTCCTTCAGAGTTCTCTTCTTCCGGTTGATTCTTAAATATTTATTTCATTGACAAGATCTGTTGCTTACCACTGCTTAACCTTACTTGGATAAAGCCCATTATCAAGTTTAAAGCTGTTTTAAATCTGTTGAGAGATTATCTTTTCCAGATCCAGCTGTGCATATTCATGGCTGTGTAGCTTCTAGCTGTTAGTCACTACCATGATTGTCCAGTTTGTCCCTAGTTCTGCCCATGGAGCAATTTGTAAATGCTCGCAAAACTGGCCCAAGAAGCAGTTTTCTTAGATGGCTTCCACTTAAGCAAGTGCGAGTGATTTTATTTGTAGTGAATTAGGAAGAACAAAGGCTTTTTGCATAGCTACAAACTTCTGACAGGACTATTTTTAGCATAGCTATTTGCAGAGGGGGCATCTGTTTAATACTTTTTTGGATAAAAATATTTTGTCACCTCACTTGAGATTCAGATATGAATACAGAGTCTAAACTGTGGTTGTATTGATGGGGAGAATTGAGAGCTTGGGCACAGTGATCAGTTTTGAGAATTGGTCTAGGAAGAAAAGGAGAGTGAAGCCATAAACATCACTTAAAGAAGTAAAGAGGGCACACCTGTGTTGCATGGATAAAGTGTTAAGCATATAAACTGTTTTTGAAAAGGTAGATTCTGAAAACAATAAAATTGCTGTAAGAGACCTTCAGTGTTATATAAGGAAAAGCTATGTTTTCATTTTGTGTTTATATTTACAGTTTGAGTAAACTAAGAATCTTTTTTAGGGCATCCAAGATGGATCTCAAGTGCGCTCTGGAAGAATGTTCAATGGCACTGAACTTATTTCTAAACAATAAGTTCTCTGAAGCACTGGAACTACTTCGTCCATGGTGAGGTCCTGTTATTTGTTGAAACTACTGCAAACAGATAGTGTAAAGTATGCTATCTAGTACCCGAAGATTAATTTAAGACCTCTGAAGATAGTAGTTTTCATTTATTCCCTTTTGTCTAAAAGCATTTATCCATAGTTTGGGGTTTTAGTAGTGTGCTGGTCTAGACCGTCTCAAAACCTGTTGATAAGGCACTGAATTGTTCTGTTAATCATTCAAACTGTCTTTCCTCATGCAGAGGGGAAAAGCAGGGGAGCAAGACCATATCCAATGTGTCTTTTGACAGGAGGGAAAATCTGGAACAAAACTCCAGAATATTCTTTTTGGTGTTTTTTTTTTTTATATTACATTTGAGTCACACTTTTAAAGCCTGTCTTTTGATCTTCTGACTGATTCTGCTTGTTTTCCTGTTGCCTTTCCTCCACTGAGAAGAAAAGCGTGGCAGTGCAGATGTAGGAAATCAAAGAATACTGAGAGGTTCGTAGGGCAAATCCAGCTTATCTGTGACTTTGTGGGGGGGGCAGTCTGGGTGGCTGATCTTCAGGACTGGGATCTGAATCAGTGTTCTTTTCTTGTCTGTGTCTCAAAGATATGTATGATATTGAGAGATGTTTTGGCAAGAGGGATCTGTACCTTGTGTTACTAGAGCGAGGTAAAGTTCTTGCCCTGTAGTGTAGTGCTAGTAAGGATGGATTAAGAGTGATGGGTTTGTGTTTTATGGACAAGTTCAAGAACACTGTTAAATGAAACTTCAGAAGGATGACACAGCTATCAAGTGTTTGCTTTTAGTAGTATGGAGAGCTTTTAAAATTAGCTATACTTACTCTCCAGCTCTCTTCGCTGAGCATTCTTCAATTTGTAATAAAGAAATGCTTTGAGAAGGCCCACCTGCACTTGTGTGTATGCTAATATTATTTTTAGGTGGTATTGCAAAATAATAAGTTCTACAGGCAAGGATTGTGCATGGGTGTATTACTAAATACATGCACACACATATTGCTCAAATGTGTTTGTGCATTTCATATATATTTCATTTTGCATTGTAAAATAAAAGAAAGCCCTTATTTTGTCATAGTGTTTTTAGGTACAGCAACTAGTTTGTTTGTAGTTGATGTTTGCTAGTAAACTTTGAGCTTATTATACAGTACATTGCAAATGTTGACCTATTGCAAAAAAATAAAAAGTCACCTATTAAAAAAAAAAGTCCTAATTGTTTTATTGAAAAATAGCCTTTTATTGAAAGTTAAACTGAAGTCCTTGAATAATGTAAAAATTTTAGTGTAAGTGTTGATAGATTTGAGAAATAAAGACTTAGCCCAAACATCTATCTTCATTGACTCTGCTTAGTATTTCTGTCTTCAAAACTACGTTTGGTAGTTGGCTCCTTGATTTAGAAGGAAGAAAAAATGTTGGGGAAACTGGAGATCATCCAACAAAGAGCTAGAAGCATATCTAGACGACAAGAACAGAATTTCAACAATTTTTTTTTGTAATGGTATAATTATGTTGTGAAAGCCAGACTAGGTTAGTGTAGTCTTTTATGCAGAACTGAGCATTTATGTACTGACATTTCCATGACACAGATGCAGATTTTTGTCTTTGGATCACATAGTAATGTTAGAAGGAGGTTCTTACTTATGTTGAGTGAAAGCATACAAACGAGTACTTGTGTCAAAGCTTAGTTAACTAAATTGAAGATATACCAGGGGACTATAAATGGTATTGAATGAAGTGCATATGTTTGTGTAACCCAGGTGGGACATTTTCTGGAACTTGCTGTGATGGCAGACTTTTAGCACCCAATGGAAAATGATACTTGCTATTTTATGTTCTCATGTCTATTACTTCATTCTTCTGTCTTTTTACTAATTAATGCATTTAGTTTTGTATTGTAATGTAAAGTATTGCTTAAATGCGCAAGATTTATGTTTTCCCTAGGTCCAAAGATAGCATGTACCACGCACTTGGATACAGCACTATTTTAGTTATGCAAGCTGCTATGACCTTTGAACAGCAGGATATACAAATGGGAATTTCTACAATGAAGGAGGCTTTGCAAACCTGCCAAAGGTATGCCCAAGCACTGAACATTTATGAGATATGTAATCCACTAAGTGTTCTTTGTAAGGTACCCCATCTCTCTCTATGCTTTTAAAACAGTTTCCTGTCAGTATGATAGTGGCCTAAATTTGTAAAGGTGAAGTAAGTACCACTACACAATTATTACTGCTGAGGATATTTTTCCACAGAGTACTGTGGAAACAACAGACTTGTTGTGGCTGGGTATTAATAGATGCTAAAGTTAAGTGGTTAGTTGGCTTTGTAGACCTACACATAAGCAGAGATTACATGATTGAACTGTCTGAGCTATTGCCAACTGTGACTTTTTGTTTTCCAACAATTTAAAAGCTCTGTATTTTGAATTTTTGCTTCCAGCATGAAAACAGTCCTTTTAAAAAAGTTGTTTTCAAAGATGGAACCAGTAATATCTAATACAATTAAGCTTGTACTAAGGTTTTTTCAAAAAAACAAATAATTTTTTTTGTTGTTGATACAAATGTGTTTAGCTTACCTTAAAATTAAAGAGCTATTATTGCCATCAGAAATTATCTGAATATTTTGCTTTTGGTTTTTGTTTGAACAACAATGAAATAGGACAGAAAATAAAAGTTATTAGTAACCTTTGTTTTTTATTTAAAAAAAAAAAAGAAAATGGCTTGTAAAAGCTGAAGTGTTTAACAAGGCTCTGACAAAAATAGAAGTGAATTCTACTGTACTGGTTCTTCATCATATTGGTTAGGCCATAATTTATCATAAATGGTCTCTGAGGAAATGACCGCCACATGTCAGTTTAGATGTTGACATCATCATCTTAGCAATGACAAAAAAAAAGGAAATGGGTTAAAATTCTGAGATCCTATCTGATGAAAATAAAAGGTCAGCAGTTTCTGCATCTTTTTCAGATGTGCTATGAGTTTGCAGTTGCATCTGAACTGTGTTCTTTAGTATGTCTGAAAATTAGATGCTTGTGTGGTTTTGAGCTGCCTACAGGATTTCATCTCTGCAGGATGTGAACTCTAATGCATAAGTACTCTGGTCTAGTCTGTCACAAAACTCATAAAAATGCAAAACAAAGGCAATCAAACATTCAAATGTGAAGAACTGCCAGAACTACATGTTCCCTAACTGACGCTTTTCTTGTATTTATTATGTTAACCTGTTTTGTTGTAATCTTGTTGTCAAGATCTTGTGCTTGTCAATGTGCAAAATAGTGTAAACAAATGATAAGCTAATACTTCATGTTTATAATAAGTGATTCCCTGGTTTACAAAATGCTTTCCTTTTCTGAATGTAGAATTGTTTCTTTAGTTTCTTCATAAAGCTCAGTTGTCTGTAAATTGGAATTATAACATGTACAGTTGAGATCCTTTGGAAGTAAAATACATGATTGTTTTGGTATTTTGTCTGGCATAAACCACCATAAAATACTGAGGCATTTATGTTGAAAAAGAGCACCATTTGATTTTTTTTTAATTCCAATTCTGTGTGCAAGTTTAGGAAACACAAAAAAGCAAATTGTAAAACTTAGAAGTCCTGTTCAAGTGTCTTGCTCAACATCAGACATCCCTCTGCAGCCGGTGGGTGGAAGTGGGGTTGAAGCTATTATACACTTAAAGTAGATTAAGTGATGTTGTGAGCATGTATTTAAGGTTGGATAGGCTTATTAGCCTAGCAGCATATAAGTGTTTAGACTTCTCAAATAATTGAAACTGCTGTTAAATCATCACTTTGCTGAGAATCTCTATCAATTTTGCTTGGAAATGGTTAAGAATTCCAATAATTAAGTTCAGTTTTGTGTTGAAATAATGTGGGTTTCTTTCCTTCCATGCACAACTGATTTAGATTCAGGAAAAGAAGCACAGTGGTGGAATCTTTGTCCAATCTAGTTTCTAAACAGTCAATGGATCAGTTGAGTGAAGGTAAGTGGTTTATAATACAGGTAACATTAAAAAGTGAAAAAAGCTCAAAACTGCCTTACCAATGTATACTAATATGCGTGACTCTGTAACTTGACTAGTGTCTTACAGTAACAAATAAATGTATAAACCACCTATGTGGTCATCGTCTTAAATTTGAACATAAAACTTCCCAAAATGGGGAATTCAGCCTAATTTTTTTGGCTCCGAGTATGCATGAATTAAGGAAGGAATGCCTTTCACAACACATTATAGAACTGAAGAGAGATCTGCTTTTTTTTTGACGTAAGACAGCTCCCAAAAGTTTAAGAATCATTGATGCAGTGGAATACGTCCTTATCATTAGTTGCATTGGAATCTGAATATATTAACAAGTTTTGTGCTTGTCTGTTTTGCCTTAAGGTGTTTTGGGAAATGGTATCAGTACATTGTTCATGGCTCTGAAAATGCTGATCTCCTATTTCTGATTCAGGCAGAATCAAGTATGCATTTTTTTCTAACCTGGCACAAGAATCCTCTTTAATACTTGGACACATCAAACTCACCACGTATGCACTGTACATACCGCAGCCTTGTGCATGTGGCTGGTCTTGCAGCATGGGTGCAGAGTAACTCGTGTCATGTGTGTTAAATCAAACGTACTTTAGTGCTGCATGAAGACAGAAAGTCTGCGTGGGGCTTTCAGTTTGTTGAGCATGACTTGGTGAAAACCTGTTCATAATGTCTTACTAGATGTAGGAAAAGTCTGAACTTTAGTGAGGGTTACCATGATCCTGCAAAAATTTTTTCTAAGGCATGGAAAGAGGGTTGGAAAACTGAGTTGCTGTAGGCTGTTAAGCTTAGGATCAATGAAAAGTACAGGAGACCATCCACCAGAATGACAACTAGCTTTTGCCATAGGCCAAAGTCAGCTCTGTCAAGTTCAAAGTTTTTGTCTGAGAAGAAGGGACATAGACAACTTCTGTTGGGGTTTGTGTATTACAGCTACTATTCAGCAGTTATCAAAATGGCAACAGCAGAATCTTGCCTATTTTTTTTTCCTTGTCTTGGCAGCATTTTATTTGTTCCATTGACTCCAAGAAGAAAATGTTGGCAGTAACTTTGCTGATACTAAATAATTTTTCTTTCTTATATAGAGGAAATGCATGCTGAAATCTGCTATGCTGAATGCTTATTACAGAAAGCAGCGCTCACCTTCGTACAGGTAAAGTCAATTTTTGATTTTGTGTCTCTATGTAGCAGTGTACTGGAGAGAGTTTAGTATTTGTAAGACATCATTCCAGCACTAGATATGGTATTTAAAAAAACCAAACCTTTTGCTAGTGAATGTTACTTCATGGCAGTGATTGAAAGTATGGTAAATGCTGTGCTACTCAGCAAAGTCCTCTCTTGTTTATATGAATAACTAAAGGTGTTATTAATATCCAGATACCAAAGTATATTGTAGTATTATACAGGTGTTATGTTTAAATGACTTGCATCACATTGTACGGTGTCCAGTGCTTCCGTAAAACTATGTTCAGATATGAGGGAGTGTCTTGTTTGGAAGTGCAAGTCTTTTTTTACACAAAAGGAAGAATATTTCCCAACTAACAAAACTTCAGCTGATGCACACTTGTCATTTCCAATTCAATCTTGCTCTCTATGCACTTTTGACATGGTGTCAGGAATGATGTAGTAATGAATGATTATAAAATGAGCATGACTTAGCATTGCTGAATTAACAGTTCAGTCCACAGAAAGATCTGGTATTTAATACTATCAGGTGCTACTGGTTTAGATTGTTGTTAAGGGGCTTCATGCTACAGTGTTTTCAAATTTGATTTGAAATTTGATTGCTGAAAACAGGAGTTGTTAATCGTACTTTTTAAATGTATGTGGATGTTTTACAAATTGATCGAATTCATTTTCGATAATCTGGTATAAATTATGAGAAAGGAGCAAGGCACTAAGATCAGATAAGTTCATTTGGCAGATAGTTATAAACCACTTAATACAGTAGTTTGCCCAGAAGTGTCAGGAAATACTATTAGTGGAATGCCTATAACTGGCTTTCTCCTAGCTTCCTGGCTTTCTCCTTTACCAACCAAATGGAAGCAACCCTTTTTATTTTTGTTGGGTGGGTGAGGGTTTTTTAAGCAATGAAAGGAATTTTTAAACAGTTGCTGAAGTAGATGAGTTTAGGAATGTATAAAATTAATTCTAAAAACCCTTAGATGTATATTTTCTCTAAAGCAGCACCTCTCTATTGCTGCTGATTATAATATTGCACTCTGCTGGTTGCCTTCCTGCCCCATATTTTTCATCCTTGGTTGACCTTGATTCATCTGAGAATGATGATGCTAATGAAACTGTAACCACTCAAGGGAAAACTAAAATTCTTGTACTAAAATACTTGCATTTGAGTGTTTAGACTTGCAGACAAAACAGGTGAGGTCATTTGAAATGGTGACCCTTTTATGAAAGCCAGAATTTCCTTTGGTTGATGGTTCTAAGCCTTTTTTCTTTTTTTTTTTTGTGCTTTTCATTTTCCATATCATATATGCTGTCCCTGCGTATCTAAATATGCATTTCTGAAATGCCTGCACATCTTCCCTTTCTGTGTGAATGCTAAAAGAAAAAATTATGTCTTGTTGAACTGTTAGCTGTCATGCTTTTCAGGTATTGAGTTTTGATGGCTATTACATTGTGGCTTTGTTTTCCTTTTTCTAGAGATTAGTAAACACATATACTGGGTAGTACATGCAGTTTATGTTGATCAGCAATGGGATTTCATCTGTTCAGGGGATTCTTCAGTTTGTCTTTTTCCAGGTTATGTGTGGGCTTACTTGTGTGTGAGAATTGCCAATTCGAAATTTTCTAAGTTCCTACAGCACCATCTGGTGGAGAGCTTTCTTTATATGCATTGGAAATTCCATCAAAAGTAACTCTTTGACTCTCTTTTTCACCTTCCTCTCAAGTTTTGAAATTTGTAACATGAACCAGAGAAGTGTTTCCCTGACAACTTCAAGCAAGTGCTAACATTGGTCTTAGAAATTAGTCTAATAACTAAAGAGCATTTTTAATGTTTCCAATGACTGTTAAGTTACAAATAAAGGTATGGAAGATACAAATAAAAGCTGGAAGATTGTTATGTATGTGGTATGTGTGATTGCTGAATGCACTATTTTGTACAATTAAATTTTTTTCTTCCAGGATGAAAATATGATCAACTTTATCAAAGGTGGCCTCAAAATTAGGACGAGTTACCAAATATACAAGTAAGCTATTAGAAAACACATACTTTTAACATTGGTATAAGCAGTTGGAGTGTCATTAATCTCCCCCAAATAAAACAAAATATTTTTATAGCAATCATAGTGTATATACACGATATAATTTCTAAGTCATGTTTCCTCTTTCCTCTTTTTTTTCCTGCATCAAAAGAGAATGTCACCAGGTGCTACAGATGACTCAGGGGAACAAAAGCAAAAATGAAACTTATTACCAATTTGAAGGAGGAGTAAAACTTGGAATCGGAGCATTCAACTTGGTATGACTTCCTCACACTACAGAAAGGCCATTGGGATAATTCTGTAGGAGTGTTTTTCTTTGCATATGCAGCAGTTTAACTCTGTTTTAACATTTGCCCATTTGTAAAATGGAGATGCAGGCCTTGGAGGTCTTACGCAATAGCAAAATAGCAGTGTCTTTGGCATGCATGCTTTTTAGGATGTTTCTATTAGTTTATTCCAAACTGTGTTTCATTCTCTTTAAGTAACTAATGTATGTATTTCTGAAGTGGAAAAGCAGCTACATACATCTGCCTGTTGGTTACAGGATACCTGGAGCGACTGTTTAATTCTGACTCCCCCATAGATACCATTCTTTCGCTTCAGTGGTACTTCAGATTTGCTAACATAATTATACCTAGAAGAATGAACAGTAGTTCACTGAGTTCGTGCAAAAGAAGACTGTGAGGACTGTGTTTTCCTCACAATTTATTATGATTACCCTTTTACATCCATCATGGCAATGGTGAGAGTTGATTTCTGCTGGTGTGTTCATCTCTGTACCATTCTAGACTGCAGCTGGCCAATTTTGAATAGGGTCAGAAGAACTCAGGTCTATCTGCACCAGACTTTAAAATGCAAACAACTGGTAGATGTCTGTGTTCATAAGTGTTCTGACCTTTCCTGTTGTTCATGTAGTCTCCTCAGTAGGAAGCTTAACAGAAGAAGTCTCTGCTTGGCAGAATGCATTAGGGTGAATGGAACTTTTAAAGTAGTATCTCCAACTAGACCTTCTTGGAGTGCTCATTGAAAAGGTGGTTATGATCTTTCTAAGTTTTCTGTTTTGTAGGATGTAAAGAATGCATATTATCCAAACAGGGGAACAGAAATATGCATATAATAGAGGGTTAAGGATGATACAATAGCTGGTATTTCTAAAACAATTATACTTACTGGTCTGCTAATTTAGTACTCCCACGGTAGGAGCAAGAAGGACTTTTGTGATACTATTGTGTCATTTTATTGGAAGTAAAGGAAGATGACAATTGTAGGTTGTAAGTACTACCAAAATAGATAATACTTTCATTCTGAGTGACCCACAATTTTCAAACAATTCTGATCAGCTGAAGACAGAAAAATCTGTCATTTCCTGAACAAACACAGCTGGTCTCTGTTCTGCTTTTTTCATAATGAATGCTCATCAAAATTCTGAGCATGCATGTCTCCTTTCACATTCCTTTGCATTTTACTTTTTTTCTGATATGTAGTAGCATGTAACATAGTAGCTGACCTTTTTGGTTCAAGTTTATAATGATTTTCACTTTTTTTGAAATGTATATGTTTTTACTTAACCTTTTTTTTTCCAAATTTATTTCAGATGCTGTCACTTTTACCAGGAAGGATCCTCCGACTTTTAGAATTTATTGGATTTTCTGGCAATAGGGTATTTGATCTGATACTTGCCTTTTCAAATTAGTCTTTCCTCAGATAAAGATTGTATGGATTTAATGCCATGTGTTTCACAGTAAAAGTATAATGATCAGTATTGTTTATCAGTGTTTTAATGTTGTTAAAAAGACAAATGGACTAGATGATAATAGGCATAAAAGCACATATGGTGATACCTGGCTCTTTAACAACGTGAGAAATGACCAATCTACTTCAGAGAGGATTTCTCAAATTGCAATTTTCTTTCCTTTTACTGATCCTTAAGTAGAGGATATCAACCTTCTTTTCTAGTTGATTCAGTAAGAAATTAATGTTCCTCATACCAGTAACTGGGGAAACAATCACAGTTCTACATTTTTCCATCCAAAATCCCAGCCCATTTCTTTGGAAAAAAGAGTTTCTTAATGTCATATACTGCCCTGAAGTCTAGGTACATCTTCTTCTCATGGATGAGCGAAGTATTTGTAACCATTGCCTTGTTTTCTGAATGTAACCTTGTTTTGTACAGCTCTTTAAAACTTTTTTTGGTGCCCACAAGAAATTAAAAAAAAAAAAAAAAAAGTAGTAAAAGAGCCCTATCAAAGCAACCCACAGAATTATACATAATTAAATTTCAAATTATTAATGCTGCAGAGACACCATATGGTCTTATTCTATTAGCTTGTCCGCAGTATGGTTCTCCTTTTGTAAAATTAGACTTCTGTAGAGACCTGTTCATTGCTTCCTCTGAAAGACCTATTTCATGCTGAAGCTCTGCCATAACAGATTTGCCCTGACTGAAAAGGCAGTAAAAGCTGAAAGGAAAAGAACAAAGAATTTTGGAATATCACCACATTTTTTTGTGTGTTACTTGAATTCTCCTATAACTCATCAAGCCTCTATGCAATAGAATTGATGTGTTAATATTTGTTTTGCAGCAAAATTTTTAAATTCTGTTATGCTTCTTAAGAGTTGCTGGTCTTGAGCAGGGGAACTCTGAGCTTGTCTCTGCAACCCCCAAGCAGTGAAGCTGTCATGTAATTGGCCTAAACTGGAAAGTAGTTGGAGAAGTCTCATGTGTTAGTGCTGAATAAGTCTCCATGAATCTGGATCTGTGTTTAGACTTTGATGTATCAGCAAAGCTAGTATTTTGATCATAACCTCAAAATAGTGGCTGACTTGATGGAAGAAAATAGAAGATAACCAGGGTTTTCTGTGAATGAAGACTCACGCGAACAAGTTGCATTGGAACAGCTGGGAGAGGTTCTCACTGAACATAGACTTAAAGATGTTATTCTGACAGGATCATAGCCAGAAAAAAATGGGAAAGGGATGTAGACCTGTGTGTCTGCATGGTTCATGTGGTGTTCTCATTTCACCATAGCACTGAAGTGCGTGGGTAATTTTATTCAGAGTTAGATTAGTCTTCTCCTTCCTGAGTGCTATTAGCTGTGACAGAATTGTTTTGGTAGCGGGTTTTGTTGGATTTGTGATGATAAAGTGCTGAATTATGAATATTTATATATGAAAGGAAAGCTGGATTTTGGTTAGCCAGAAACAATTAGTATTATAGCTGTATACTGATAGTTAATTCTGCATGTGTTTGTGATATTTCTTAGGAGTTGGGCCTCTGCCAACTACGGGAAGGCGCATCTGGCAGCAGTTTGAGGGCCATTCTGTGTACTTTCACCCTGTTGGTTTATCATACTTACGTCTCCTTAATCCTTGGTGAGACCCACTGTGTAGCTTTGCAGTCATGCTACACCTTATAATAGATACTGTGATTTATTTTTATAACTGAATTTCAAAATTGTGGCCAAATAGAAGATTGCTGTGTACTTAATTATGATCCAAAATTAATATTCTTGACAAAGCTGTGTCTGCAGAAACAGTGCAGATAGATAGCATTATACCAACATCTTGCTCCATTTGCAGGGCTGTCTCAACATGTGACAGCAAAATATTGCAAAACAGTCTTAAGCTAAGAGAAGTCATTATGCATAAATTAAGATTAGATATTGTGAAAACTATCTCCCGAAAAAAAGCCTCTACACCCAAAGAATTTGCTTGGAAGTACATACATATAGAGAATTAATTGCTTTTGCCACATAGAGCTAAAAGTCATAATTGATTCCATGTGCTTTTTTGCCATATATTTTCATATTCTTTTGTTTTTAAGTATTTTAGTCCTTGTCCCTCAGGCTCATCAGGAAATTAAGGAGAACTTCATTTCTTTCCGTATCACTTGTACTTCATTACTGAGCTCAAAATTAGGAAAAGAGGCAGCTGAGGACTGTTTTCCTGGCTTGCTAAAGCAATTACATGGATTTAAAAATATAACTAGAATCTATAATGGAACAGTTTAAAGAATATTCCTGTAATTCTAGTCTGTTTCTACATACAGACATGGAGTATCTTAAAGGCACTTAGTACCTTTGGGACAAGAATCTATTTTTATAGAAACACAGTATGATGAAATAATTCTGCTTTTTCATAAAAGCAGTAATCCATTGATCTATTGAGGTCATAATATAATTTGGAAACAAAATCTTATTCTATGAACTTGGGTTTTTTAAGTGCACTGAGTGAGGTTGGTTTGTTATGTTTTCTAGGTACAGGGGAAGCCAACCTTCAGGAAGCAGAAAGTCTTCTCGAACCCTACCTCCAGAAATTTCCAAATGTGCGTATTTTCAATTAATTCTATAAGAGCAATGTAATTCCCTAAGCTTAAAATCCTAACCACTTATTTTTTTCATCTCTTTTCAAGGGTTCCATTATTCTATTTTATGCTGCCAGAATAGATATACTGAAAGGAAATTTTGAAAAGGTAAATAAATTTTTTCTTTTTAAGGTTTTTATTTATTTAGTGTTCAGCCTGAGGGGGAAAATGAACTAATTCATCTAAGTAGCTCCTTTTAGTTGGACTATAAGTATACTCACTTCATGTTCACTGTCAGTGTTGATTCCAGCCCTCTGTAAGGGGGACTGAAAGGGAGGTTTATCTCATTTTACTAGTCAGGTGTTCTCCACCTGTTAAGTAAGAATTTGCTCTGTGATTAGACATGGCTTTCACATGGAGCTGTAATTGAGCCAGTTTTCATCATTCTTACTTAACTACATCGTAGGCACAGTTGAGGTTCCAAGACTGCATAGCAGCCCAGCAAGAGTGGAAACAGATTCATCATCTCTGTTACTGGGAACTGATGTGGTGCTACACCTTCCAGCAGGACTGGCTTCAAGCATATCGATATGCAGACCTGCTCAGCAGAGAGAGCAGGTGGTCTAAGGTAAATGGGCAGGTGAACATTGTTGTGATATACTAGCAGTCAGTCTACTGCTAAATTTACTTTTCAGTTTGCAAAATAAGTGTAATTTTTGCCTTCTTGTAAAACTCATAAGTAAAGGCACAATGACACCAAAATAGTAGATTTAACTGGGTGGTTAAGGAGGATTTTTTTTATTTCACTTATTGAAGCACCAGAGAATAAGCAGCGGTGTTTTGGTCCCTCCAAAAATAGAGGTGCTTACCAGAGTTGTGAAAAAGATGATGTATAGGAAAACTGTTAACTTGAATCTCAAGTCAAGTTCTAGCACTCGCTAGTAAAACTTGGCTGAAGACACTGTGTTTGTTAGTTCATTATGAACAGAGAGCACACCTACTCAGCAGATGCTTTGTGACATGAGAAGGCTGCTGGAGACAGGGTCTGATGGGAAAGGTGAGGTATGAGCCTTTTATTTGTAAAAATGTTTCTTGAAGTATGAACCAAGCACTATGTGTCAACAATTCTTGATGCATTATTGTTTTCTGTTCCTATCTAGACTACAGTTTTATTATGCTTAATGAAAAACGGTATACATCCAATTTGTAACAAAAGAGGAAGAGAATAGTATATCGAACATGAAGTGCAAATGGCTCGAATAGAATTATGAATGTTTCTTTTTTCTCTGGAAAACCCAGTTATTAGACTTTCCTTGAATCAGTACCCAGATATTTTTTTGTTTGTTTTTTCAGGCATGTTTCTACATGTAATAGATCATATAGTAACAGTAAAGGACTTTAGAGTAGTTATGTCATTTAACTTCATCTCTTTAACAGTGGGTTGCATAATAGATTCTCCTTTTCTTTAACTGTCTGACTCTCTAACTTAAAATACTAATAAATACATTGAAAATAAAATTATAACATAAATCATGTGACAAAGGGAATGCTAGACTTTATAGTTCACCCGGCCTGAGAATTACGGGAAACACTTCACTGCAGCAATTGGAGTGAGAGATTTGAGTCCTTAGTGTACCGACTGAAAACAGAGCACTGGATGTGATAATATGTTGCTATTTCTTTTTGAAATAGGCAATATATGTATTCCAGAAGGCGGCAATTCTGTGTATGCTTCCAGAGGATGATTTGAAGAGGACTGGTGAGGACATCGTGTCTTTATTCAGGTAAAAATTTGTAAAGCAACTAGATGTGCAGTCTTTTTCCCTCCATGTCTTTGTCTTGCATGACTTCCTGCTTATAACCATAAACTTTTCAGTTTTTCTCTTTACTTTTAGCATCAGAATATTTAAAATGCTGTTCAGCAACTACACATCCTACAACTCTAGTCTGAGTGATGTGGAACAATTTAAGATGCAAACAGAGGCAAATAGTAAATCCTACTAAATGAAATGAGATGAAATAGAAGTTGCTTTATGTAATTTTTATTTCCCATTTTCCCTTCTTGTAGACAAGTGGATGGTCTAAAACAGAGAATTGCAGGAAAATCTATCCCAACTGAGAAGTTTGCAGTGAGGAAAGCTCGACGCTATGCAAGTTCTCAACCAGTGAAGCTGATATTACCTGTCTTGGTATTTGTTCTTGCTTTCTTTTCATCCTTTTCAAATGGAAAAGAAAACAGTATACTTCATTATAAAGCATATTATGTGTCTGCATTTTATAATTATTTTTTTAAAGAAGTATGGCATTCATGCAATGGAATTTATGTGAGATGTACTAGGGAGTGGATCCTGCTACCAACTATAGTAGTCCAAAACTGGAGCCAGATTTTTCACATGAAAGTTCAGTCATACAGAAAACTGGTTGCTGTTGCCACATGAGGCTGAAAGTCGCCCATGAGTTAGAAACCTGTGTTCATGTTATTAAGTTGGCAGGATTTCAGTCCTTGTCTTCGAGGCTTATTAGGAAGTTAAGGAGTACATCAGTACTTTCTGTTCTTCTGATGAAAATGAAGAGTGGTGGTTGGTTTTTGTTTTGTGGGGGTTTTTCCCCTTATATTGAGTCTGAGTAAAATGTGCAGAACTTAAAGATACTTTATTAATGCTCTTTTCATTTTTCATATTTTCACTTCAAAAGCATTAGTATTCTGTTTATATGTGCACAGCAATGATACTTTTCAAATGGGTGTACTAAAGTCTTCTAACGTGCATAATTTGCCAATAACTGTAGATGGAAAACATAATTTGAGAAGGAGATTCTTGTGTTAAAGCTCATTGATATAGAAAGAGGAGCCCAAAGAAAATTTATCCACGAGTTC
>VYXB01009840.1:749698-771122 GCA_013397135.1 Pachyramphus minor | reverse complement strand
TAAAATACGTTCTATACTAAATTCTATGTAAAGAACTAAGTAATAAAGTTGTCTTGGGTTTGTACAGCACAGTTCTTGACAGTTGTGAGTATATATTTTTGGTTTTGCTGTCAAATCCAGTATCTTTTAATTTAAGAACTTTTTTCATTATGGGTTAGGCAGAACCAAGCATAGTGTATGGTTTTTTGCAGTAAGCATAAATTAGACAGGACTACAAAACTGAAACAAATCTACCATGATGTAGTTGATGGTGTCAGTAACACTGCTTCAGACTTCTATAGAGCCAGCTTTTTTTCTCCCCCGTAAAATGCACATATTTACAGCACAAATACAAGTGCAAATATTTCAACAATGTGTTGTATCAGCTTCAGAATGCCATTAGACGTCATATTTCAGAGGTGTAATTACAATTCAAATACAGTAGAACAAATTATACTCCCTTTTTGTGATGACTGAGTAAAGATCTTGGCAAAGTTTCATATTGGTTAGCACTGACTCTGTGTATTGTCTCATTCTCTTTAAGTTTTACCATGTGATAATGTGTCAAAACAAGCATATTACTTACTATTGTACTGAAGCATCTAGGAAGCTTTATGACGAGGATTTGCCTTGGGGATTTTTTAATCAGATTTTGTAGAAATTACATTAAAAGCATGTGTTAGATGTGCATATTGGAACCACATTTTTATCCAGAAAGTTGTATCTACTTCCAGTTTTACTCTATGAAAGATAACAGTCTACAGATGACAGCATCTATGTATATAAACACACGACTGTGTGTTTGGGTACATGTATATAAATGTATTCATGCACACACTCAAATGCATACCAAATTTTCCTGTAACTACTTTCAGCTGTTTCTTTAGTTCATATGGTAGAGGCCAAAAATTGAACCTAAAATACACAGTTTTGCTGATGTGTTACATGGGTGACAGTAATTTTTAAAGATCTGTGAAAATACATGATAGTAGGATCCATTAAAAAGGTGTCAAAACATTCAAAACTTAGAAACCCGGGTTAACTTTGTCAACACATATTCAAAGTAATTTTTCCTCTCCTATTTGTAGACCTTTTGTATTGTTTAAAACAATTTTTTATATTGGTTTTGTGTTCCAGAACAGTCTTATCAGAAGTTCTTTCCAGTTAAATATTTATGCAATTCCATGATTTGTCTTATAGACTTTTTTTGTTTGGTGGGGGTTTTTTCTCTTTTTTTGGTCAGGAAATGATGTATGTCTGGAACGGATTTGCAATTGTGGGCAAAAGATCAGACCTCACTGAAAACTTGCTGGTAACAATTGAAAAAGAAGAAACTGCTCTACAAAATGAAACTAGTAAGTGATCAGTTAAGGTGGAATTAATAATCTGTAAGAAATGCTGACAGCTTTCTGTTCTTCTATTTACTAATATTCTACAAGGTAAGTGTTGACTTGGGTAATGGACCATTAAGTCTGGAGCCATGTGAAAGTTAGGAGTTGTTGTTCAATATGTTCTTTATCTGGCTTCATTGATACTGCAGAAGAATACAGAAAACTCAAGGATGTGAGGTTATTAGTAACAGAACATGGCTGATTCTTGCTAAGTTGTTCCAGTCTCTGAGTGTTCTTGGAGCATAGTCCACTAATTTCTTAAATGTCTGAAAAATACTTTTTCTAAGCCAATTTACACCACACTTAACTTTACTACAGGGGACACATACTGACCAGAATATGACAAAGCGTAAAAAATATGATGAAGTGCTATCCATTAATGAGTTTATTGGGGTTGTTTGGTTGGTTTTCTGCTTTCTGGGAAAATAAAACATGATTGCTAATTGTAAAATAAAACATACTTAACAATTAAACTTTGACCATAGTTTTTTGCATCTTGATGTATTTGAAGCATAGATGTTCAGGTTAATGTTTAGAGAATCAGCCCATAGCTTACTTGAAAAGAATTTAAATTCCATTATTACACAGGTTTAGTGCACAAGTACCTGGTTTTATCAGGTGGGTGCTGTCATCTGTCATGTGAACTTTTTGGTAGAATTCTCTTTTGAGTTTTTCTAGAATGAATAAATGTTATCTTTTTGCACATGAAACTTTTTAAATGATAACTCATTAATAATAATTTCTATTGAACCCAGATCTTAGTCACACTTATCAACAATTTAGCAAGTTAGTTTTGCCACATGGTTAAAACATCAATTATGATTCGTAAAATATATCTAAATATGATTTACAGTATAAACTGAGGCGATGCATAAAAAGTTATAGAAGGACATACAAGAAATATGTAGTGGTAAAGTCTTGATAGTATAATAAACCAAATAAGAGTAACTTGGAAGGCCATTATTGAATTGGGTCCTTAACTTTTTTTATGGTCTTCGCTTCTCCGCAGAATCAGTACTATGCCTCTCAAATCTCAAGTGGTTTGCCTTTTTTTTTGCTGTTGTTGTAATGAATCAAAAGTATAGTGATATGCAAGATATTTGCCAATAAAATAATGTTTTCATGAGCTCTGCGTGGAGGGTTCTGACAGATCCTCTTGGGAATCCAGTGCTGTATCATGCAGAGGCTTGTGCTATAAATACTAATCAGTTGTAAAGGTGAAGTAAATGTCCTTTCAAAACGCAAAGTGGAGATGTACAAGGTACCAAAATAAAAGGGACAGAAATAAAACCATTACGTTTTTCTTGTGGAAATATGCTGCTTGCAAATATGATGTAATTGGTAAGCATGTATGCTTTCTGTGTCTTTTTTTAAGTAATAACCTCAGCCAAATATAGTTCTATTCTGGACTTTGCTTATGTGACCCTGATTTGCTTTTAAAGATACTGACTCAGACAAGATAAAGACTTTGATTACCAGAATTGCTGCTGAATTAGGACTCAAAGCACAAGTGATTAAGGCTATTAGTAGAGTATGGCAAGGTTACAGTGTTACTTTAAGAGACAATTTTAAGTACTAGATAGTGTTGAAGGATTGCTAAGGTGTTGTAAAAAAGTGTGTTGATTATACACAAAGGTCATTTAGGGATTGAGACTTCTTAGAGAGGGCTGTTTTTACTTCATTTGCTTCACATGAACAGTCACAGCAAAGACTCTCTCAAGGATTGCGAGTTATTTTGTGTTGTATAGAGATGTTTGAAGGAACAGATGAAAGATATTAGAGATGTAGTTTTTCATTTTTTTCCCCTCAGGATTTCTGGAAATCTTATTTTTCCATTCTTGTAATTTCCAATGTATAAAAAAGGAATATATAACTTCAAGAAAAATTCATTTGTTTTGTGTTTAGTAATTTGGATAGTGATACTACCTCTGGTGCAGAGGACTGCAAGAAGATGGTTCTCGCAGATTGATTGCAAATCCGTGCATTTGTTGTCATTTACTATTATTGTTTTGGCATAATAGCTTTTATTTTTTTGGGAAATGCCAGGCAGATACTGGTTGTAGTTGTTAAAGACTGGCGAGCCTTTACTGACATGAGTGCATGCCCTCAGTAATTTCAGTGAATAAGTCCTTCAAGAGACAGTGACATGAATCCAGTGCCTTAGCCTAGCAAAACAGGCTACAGAGAATACAAAGTACTTACCCGCTGTGCTTCTGCATGCCACTAAAAGCGCAGTCTGTGAGTATGGAGGCTTTCTAGGTTTAAACACAGACAGAAGTAAGCCTGAATGTGTGGTAATGCACTTTGTTAAATCCTAAAATGTGTTAGTCTTGCATGTTTCAGAGCTGTTTACGTAGGATTTTTTGGCAGACTATTAAGAAAAAAATTAATGTGACCTTAGAGAAGCTGGTAATTAGTTGTAAACAACATGATCTGAAGGGAGAGTGTTTTGCTTCCTGAATTGTTAATGTATGTGCCACCATCTGTCTATCCATATGTGTTTTCTTTCTTTTCCCTCCTTGCACACAGCAAATACTATAAACTAAGGGAACAAAAAAGGACTGCACTTGTTAAGTAAATTTTGAATTGATTCAAAAACCTTCTTTCATCTGGTATTTTTAGTCCTATTGCAGGTAAAATTATATTGAATTTCTCAAATGTTGTACATTATACTGAGGCTTCTTAATCATTAGAGATGATGGAATTACTCTGGTTTCTTGAATTGCAAAATAGTGCTTCTGAAAACCTCTAAAACCTCTAAGGGACAGAGTCATAGTGTAATTTTATGCCTTTTCACGTTACTGGTGCTACTAGAGGTCTGCAAGTAAGAGGGGAAGCTATAAAAATAATGTGGTGGTTCCTTCCTGTCTCACTGTAGGTTTAGATGTTACAAGTACAGAAATCTTTAATGCCAGTCTGCCTGTTTGTTGGCTGTTTCAGTTTCTTCCTGTTCTTTGACTCTCTTTAAAGAGAAAGATGCAGGTGTTTTAGACACATCTTCTTTAGTAGACAGTATTTTAAATTGTGCATGAAGGTTTTGTACGTATTGGGGTATAAAACATAAGAAATGATGTCTTGAGTCTGAATACATATTCCCTGCTGAAAATCTAATTTTCCTTTTCACAATGTTGTATAATTGTTTGATATATCTTGCTTTTCCTGTTAGATCGCAATGAGTATTATATGGATGATGTGTGCATGTTGCAGCTACTGAAAGGCCTCTGCCTGAAACACTTGGGAAGACTCATGCAAGCTGAACTGTGTTTCAGTAAAGTAATTCAAAGGTAAAAAAGTAACAGAAATATATTTTTAAACCTTTATATTTTATAGCTTTCAGTGAAATTTCTGATACGCTGTAGAAATTGTCACGTTAGAATTTTGAATAATTAAATTGCAACATCCTTTTAAGGACCTGAAATTAAAATACCTCTGAAAGTAGTCAGAGAACCACAAAACTTTGCTAGTGTTTTTCTGTAGCAATGTAGCATTTATATAGCTTTATATATGTGGTGTTTTAGGCCACATAAACTGTTGGGTAACACATCCAAATGCATTTGGAATTTGCAGAACTATCAGTAAGTAAAGAAAATTCACTTAGGTTTCCTGGGGTTTTTTTTCAGGATTTAATACTTCCATAGTTAATGCTTCCCCCTGTAGATGAGAAGTTGTTGTTGCTACTTGTTTCAGCTGAAAACTCGATTTTCTTGTGTTACAGATTTATTAAATACTTTAGATGTCAGATCCATATCTCCTGTAATAACTTCTCATTGTAAAACATGAGTCATGTGCTGGTTGTAGTCGTAAACTTTTTATAGGTTTTAAAGTATTTGGGCTGAAAAAGCATTTTTACGTGAGCAATTTTTCTAACAAGTAATCTACAAAATTTAATTCTTCAGGAGAATTTGTTATGTATAATTCTACTGTGTGTTTTAATTTTCTTGCCATCTTGTTTTCTTTGACCTTTTTTAAGATCCTATGTGAGTTTAGTGAAACACTTTGCAAGTTGCAAGGCAGTGGGTTTTGATTGGTTGCAAGTTAAAGGAATGGTATTTCTGGAAAATCTTGTTCCAAAGGGAGTTGGCAATGTGCACGCTTTTAGAGCTGAGATATTCAAAAAAATCTAAAGGCAACAGTTCTTCATAAAGTATATGTTTTGCATGGGGAGGAGGAGAAGGTTTCTGGTAAATTAAGCACATTTTGCTCAGCTTTACTTTCTACATGTCTAGGGCTGCTACGGTGCTTTAAGACTTTTGTCACATTAGCAACCCCCCTGCTCAAAGACACGCTTTCTGTTCATCAAGGCTTGTCTCAATGGATGAATTGCCTCTGTAGAAGCACTGCTGAAGATGTTGAGAGCTTTCCCAGTACTTGTTAAGAACTTTTTTGTTCTGCAGTATTAGTTGATGTTATTCTTCCAGATAAGAATCAGATTTGATTGTAAAAGGCGCAGGAGAGGCCAATATACGTGATAATCTTCTTCACCTCATTCTCTAGTGCCAAGATCAGGAGTTTGAGATCCATGAAACCTGTGGGGAAGTCTAGAACAAGGAATAATTGCCCTTGATGAAGGGAGGGTCGTGTTAGGAAAAGTGTGAACAGACTAGGCATACATATGTCCATGGCAGCTGGATGTATCTAAGTACATAGGACATTAGCATAAATCCATGAATGCTGAGTGAGCTTGCCAATGTCATAGTGACACCGTTATCTTTGGAAGGTCATGGCAATTAGGGGAAGCTCATGGAGACCACAAGGAAACAAACATCACCCCTACCTTCAAGAGGGGCAAGAAGGAGGATCTGGGAAACTTCGGGACAATCAAATCCTCATCAGTCCCTGGGAAGGTAGAGTCAGGATGGATTTATGAAAGAGAAATAATACTTCACCATCCTTATAGTCTCCACAATAAGACAAATAACTCAGTAGATGGTGGGCGCTCTTTATCTGGGCTTTAGAAAGGTTTTTAAGAGTCTCCTACAATGTCACCACAAAGAAACTGATCAAAATCTCAACTAGATAAGTGGATCATGAGGTGGGTTGAAATCTGACTGAACTGCTGGTTTTGAAGGGCTGTGATAAGCAGCATGAAGTCACCAGTGGAGCAGTGCTGGGGGCAGTAGTTTTCAACATCATCATTAAGAGGCTGATGATGGAACAGAATGCAAGCTCAGCAAATGTGCTGTTGATACAAAGTGGGAGGAGTAATTGATAGGCCAGATGGGTGTGCTGCCATTCAGAGCAACCTGGGCAGGTTGGAGAAATGGGCTACCAATAATATCTTGAAGTTTTGCAATGGGAAATATCAATTCCAACCTCTGGGGAGCAATATTCCCATGCGCCAGCACAGGCTAGGGGCTGACTGCTTGGAGAGCATCTTGTCAGAAAATGACTCAGGGATCTGGGGTGTCATATTCCACCTGGAGCTGACCATGAGCCAGCAATGTGCCTTTGCAATGAAGTGTCCTGAGTTGCATTAGGAAGACTGTCCTCAGGAGATCACAGTGGTGATCCTCCTCCCATCTCAGCACTGGTGAGCCCACATCTGGAGTACCATCTCTAGGACTTATTTGTGAGAGAGGCATGTACACACCGGAACAAGTCTAACAATGATGATTAAAGGATTGAAGCATCTGTCATATAAAAAGAAGCTGAGAGAGCAGGGAGTGTTCAGCCTAGAGAAGAGAAAGCCTAAAAGGGTGTGTAAGACAGAGAGAGGGAGGGAGAGAGAGGGAGAGAAGTCTCCTCAGTGGTGCCCAGTGATGGAACAAGAGATAACAAGCAGGAACTGAAATACAGGAAATACTGTTTAAACATAAAGGTGTGGGTTTTGTTTTGTTTTTTTAATTTACTGTCAAGTTGGTTAAACACCAACACAGGTTTCCCAGAGAGACTGTGGAATCTCCATCCTTGAATATATTTGAAAGTTAGGAGGCCACAGTCCTGGACACTTTGCTGTTGTCGGCCTTACTTTGAGCAAGTGATTGGATTGGATGATCTTCAGGGATGCCTTACAGCCACAGTAATTCTGAAAATTACTTGTATTGAGGAAAAGTTGAATTTTCTTACTTCTCTGCACTTTGTTCCAACAAGCTAGAGTAAAGCAGTATTAATTCTGTGTGTGGAAACAAAGTATTTTTATCATACTGCATAACCTGAAGAAAGTTTTAATCTCAGGGTAGGGCTTTGGATGATTGGGGGTTTTTTTTTGAACTGTACATCACACAATAGGGTCCTAGTCTTGTGTTTGTTGTAGCTTGGGTAACATATGACAATACTAAAGTGAGGTAGGAAAGATAAATTTTTACTCATAGAAGGTCACATTGGCAGTATTTTACATCAACTGTGTATAGGTATAATTAATGTGAAACTCCCCGGGCAGGTGGAGCCCGTTAGCCCTGTAAGGCAATCCACCTGCGTCCTGAGGACCTCACTGCCACTGTCCAAGCTCGCTTGGCCCCGGCAGATGAACCTTAGGATTAAAGGGTGGGCTCAGTTCTGCGCGCACTGTGTCCCACCTAAAATAAATCCAATGCGCAGGCTGGAAGGCGTACAAAGACCTTCCACAGATCTTCGTTCGCGAAGTCTGGCCATTATTATTACAGAGCTAAGCAGTAAAAAAGATTCCAGAGGGTTTTCTCTGGCTGCATACTCTTAGAGGCAGTGATTGCATTAGAAGTTTAACTGGTTGCTTGAGACAAGGTTGTAAGTAACTATTTCTGTATTTTTCTGGTTTTCTAGTGAGAAGCAAATAAAATACGATACTTACTTGGTACCGTTCACCCTGTATGAATTGGGTCTTCTGTACGAACAGCAGGATGAGAGAGAAAAAGCAATAAGATACATAGAAACTGCAAAGTAAGTGGATTTATTTTTTTTAATCACTCTGTAAATTAAGAATAGCTGAATATTTGTAGCAATGAAGGCATGTGGGTTTTTTTTCCCTAATGGCTTCTTTGCTGTGAGGCTGAAACCTGCTGCACTAAAGATGTTAGTAGAAGTAGATTAAAAGCCAGTACACATCTGACCACACCCCTTTTCCCTTTCACATCCTGTCAGAGAAGACCAGCTGAAGCTAAATTTACTCTAGAACAGCATGTTTGCATCGTCTGTAGATTGTAGTATGGGGTACTGTGTACAGAGAAGTGTACCAATCATGTAATAGTGTTGTAAATGTGGGTTAGAAACAAAAGCTTTTTTAAAAAAATAGTTTTTTGTCCACTGCAGTTTGTACTTGCTTTTGGGGTTTTTTGGTGGGAGTATGTGTGGAATGGGGGTACGTTTACATAATGTGATTTCTCTGTGTTTTATTACTCTGGCTGAGTTGTGTTTTGAGGCAGAACATACACTTTCAGTTAACAGCCTTACTTTTCTGTAGTATTTTGGCTTGTCTTTGCACAACAAACTTCAGTAATTGGGAGGACTGTTAAAAAGATCAAAATAAGTGAAAGTGATGTAAGACATGGATTCAGTTTATCAGCACATTGAATTTTATGTGCTGATGTAAGGTTTCTCTGCTTTGTGGATGAAGCTTTGAATGTCTCATCATTCATATCTGTGTCAACCTCTGTCTCCTCTTGAAGGAATGAAGGCTGTTAACTTGAAGTAGAAATAATGCAGTTTAAACATCTTTTTCTTTAAATAACTTGTATGTTTTGCAGAAACAACTACAAAGAATACTCTATGGAGTCCAGGTTGCACTTCAGAATTCATGCAGCACTTGACAGCTTGAAGGTGCCACCTGCTTCAACACCTTGAATGAGGAGGGATGTTTTTCATGCATACAATAAATAGCCTACACAATCTTTTTGCAATCTTTTTTTAATCATAGAAAAGAACATAATGATTGTTTTCTGTCATTTCAGATTTGATGTATATCATTCCCATAGACTTCTTTTTCTGTATAACGCCTACACTATATCTACTTGCTATTTTAAAGACCTTATATTTTGTTTGATAAAAATAATTTAATATTTGACTTGAATGGGGGATATTTAAAAAAAATTGATGGTGCAATAAAGTTTAATGCAAACACTATTTTTTTATATGAGAACAGATGCTGGTTATGCAGTGGGACTGGTAACAATTTCAGCATTTTTTGAAAGTTTGATTTTCTGCAGTACACTTGAGACCTTTTTGCCTCTGGAATAAAAAAGAAGATAACCTTACCCACATTTGGCATAAGCTCTGAAATTTGTGTTCCAGAGCAAAAAAATTTGTCATCTTTGACTTAACAACAAAATGAACCTGTCTGAAGTGCAATATTTTTACATTGTCAGATGAAACTAAGCAGGGCTACAGTTATAATGTCTTTGTAGGTCTGTTTCACTCAACATAAGTTCTTACAGGGGATATTTTCCAGTTGTAGAAAAGCATGGCTACAAGTGACATTAAGAGATCATTCTGTATCCTTGTTCTGAAGCAGAATCAACAGTCTTGAGTTGCTCCTGACAGACTTGTTTAACAATTAAAAAAAAAAAAAAGGAGCTTGCACTGAGAACATTCATTTTGCAACTTACATAAGATGTTTTTCCCAGTGGGAAAAGACTGGGAAATTTTGCCTGGTGTCTACCCCAAGACAATTTTTTTGCATCTTCCCTGTCACAGACCTGGAAAAAAGATTGTTCTTTTCCTTTTTGAAGCAATCTTTTAATATATGAAGTCTAGTACCCTTTTTGGTATTCTCTGTTGGATACCAACAAAAATAAATAAAAAATTGAGGAACATACATGTTTTCTTAGTATGTGGATAACTCACATTAAGGGAAGTTGATTGTACATCAAAAAGGGAATCTACTTTTTAAATTGCAGTTAAGAAAATGCACATATCTAATTTCTACCAAAAATGTGTAGTAAAATTGAGATATTTATAAGTGCATGCATTCTTCTTTTCATGCTAATATGGGAATAACAGTATCAAATTGAATTTCCAATTTCTTTAGATATGCAGATTCTGTCTATTTTTAAAAATAAGAATATATTTGATTTTAAGTATACACCCAGTAATTACTCTTTCACTAGTTACTGCAAAACTTGTCCATTTCTGTATTTTATCAATGCCAGTATATTTACTTCTGCATGTAAATTCATAGTAACTGTGCTCATGTATGTGATTCGCTGCCCTTAACTCTCATCTAAGAAAAAACAGGACAAAAGAAATGGATCAAAAATATATCTTTAGTAAATGAGTAATTGAAGTTCCTGATTAAACAGTCAATGTAATGTGAATGCAACCATTCTTCTTCTCAAGTGACTGAGAGCACAGCTTTCTTCCATGACTTTATAAATAACTGGGTCATTTAATTGCTTATAATTCTGTAATACAGTAGCATACTTACAGGTCAAGTAAGGGTTTAAAAATGTTAGCTAAATAAACATAATGGGTCTTTCAAAGTGGAAACCTGATCCAAAGTCTGTTTTGTTCACTGGTTTGGATTTGTGCCTATTGTAAATGTGTAACTAAGTTATCGTGTAAAATTATATACATGTAGGTGTGAAGCTTAGATACCTGAGACACTGAAACACTGATAAAATAAACATGCCTATTTTAAAATATATTCTACTGATTGTAGCTAAAGTACAAAACATAGATTAGCATATGCTGCCAACTGACTTCTCTAATTAATTATTTGTCCATTTATATATGTCTGATTGTAAGATGTAGTCAGCATAAACAGACAATTCTTTTAATACATCGATGGGCATTTACATGTGCAGTTTAGGATTACTTTGACCTGATCTGATTATTGGATCTTGGCAGTCAAATGAGACTGCTTCAATTTCCTGTGGAAGGTGGTGGAAACAATTGCTGGTAAAACTTACATAATTTGTGTTTAAAATAGTACTTCACTCTACAGAAGAGTTAGAACTGGGACTACAGACTCTCAGGATGGAGCATAAAGTAGTTTCTGATCTCTGGTTCTTGTGGGGAGCATCTTCCAGTTAGTATGTCATTGGTGTTTTTTTGAAAGTTTAGTACAAAGCATCATGTCACAGTGTACTTTTTTCCATGGGTGATGTCACTGACTGAAGGGAGACTAAAAAACAACTGTTTTCTTCAGTTCAGCCTTCTGAAGTCAATATTACTGCCCTGTGTATGTTACACTTAGTTTATTGAGTACTATTTAGAGCTTGTCTTCTTTTCTGTGCCGTGGTTCCAAACTCTGTTAGAAAAATTGATTGATCGGGTTTCTTAGCTTTAAGCTTTATCCTGGACATTTTTTTTCCAACTTACTAGCAGTATGTGTGACAGTGATTTTTAACCCTTCACTTGAAGTAGGTCTCCATAGAGCTGTAAGAGATGCTTGGATTTCCAAATGCTGCAGAAGAAGTGTGTGTCTCCCCTAGACACTATGTCATTGATGCAGTATTATTTAGGGAATCATGTCTGAGTTAAGTGATCTGTGGCTAAGAGTTCAGATAAAAGGTCTATGGGTTTTTTTGGTTTGTCGGTTTGGTGTTTTTGTAGGGGGGATTTTGTTTGTTTTTGTTTTTTTTTTTTATCTACGGAGTACTGTACTGGGCCTTAAATATAGCTCTGATCTAGTCTTAACTGCTCTTTATAATCTTCACCTCACTTGCTTGTCTTTGTGGGAATTTTGAATATTATGCTGAGACTTTGAAACTGAGCAAAGCATTTACCTATGATGCTATAGTCTCTATCAATAATACTAGGAATTATAATATATGCAAGAGCAAATTTAATTTGTTAGTTTGGGCAAGCAAGGCTAAACTTACATAGATAGGTTATGACAAAAGGTCATTTACACCTTTTTGATAATAGATGTATATTTTTTTTAAGGTAAGCAATAATAAATTAGCTTGGTTTTATGACAGAGCTTCTCTTTGAATAAGAATTGCCTACTTAGAAACTGTTACAAAAACTTCTTGTATGTTCATATCATTCAAATGTTAATCTGTTGGTGAAAGATCACTGTACAATGGTTTTTATGTCCTTGCTCATCAGTTTTTAACAAAAATTGAAAAAAAATGCATGTCAAAAGAAAGCTGATGTAAGATTGTTACATATATGTTCTAATACACAGCTGTATGTAGCACTTTATGGCCAGAAAAATGTACAATAATCAGATCCTGTTTTGCTTCTAAAATGCGTTGCAAAGTGATGTGTAAAAGAAGTAATTTCTTATAGCAAATTCAACTTAGACTTGGCAATTATTTTATTAGTAATCTTAATGTTTCATGTATTTTTGTTTCTGTGTATTCTTACACTGCATAGTTCAACAAAGAATGTTTATATTTACCCTGGTGCTGCAGGTTTTTTGCTTATAAACTGCTGAGGTTTGCACATGTTCATGTCTGGTACTTGAGTAAATAACAAGGTCAGAATAACAGAATGATGAATGAAGTGTATTCTGGTTTAAAGAGCATGTAGAAATGTTCATTGTGATGCACTGGAATGGATTCTCACTTCAGAGGAATAAATCACATGTTATGCTTATGCTACTGACTGCTGAATCAGGCACTGTATTCTAGCTGTACGTGAAGAACCTTCGGCTGAAATTTATCAAGGCAATATCAACAAAGAAGTTGAGTTTAAACATGGTATCTTGGGAATAGAGCTCTCTTTAAACAACCTGTCCGGGCTGAGAGGTTGTACAAAGCTATCTAGGTCTATGAGGAAATAAAGGGTCTTTTGAAGTAGACATAGCAAATATAAAATAAGCCACTTTAATCTTAATTTCTCACCAGTGATAAAATAATACTTTTAAATTATATGGAATACATGAGTGATTAATAATTGACTCACCCTCTTATTAGCTACTTAATTAAATTCAGTAGGGACTATACCTAATATACTTCTAGGATTCTTTTAGAATCCCAACATTAAAAAAAGGAAGAAAAAAAATCTTTTTACATATGTGCAGGGCTTGATTCAGCAATTAAAAGAAGTAAATGTTCGAAGTTATTTTTCAATATGGCATGGTTAAATGCTTCCATAGTTGCACAAAATTTTGCCTGATGCTTCCCAGCAAATAGGTCAACTTAATTACCGTGGTTTGAACTATCAGTATGGTAGTTATGGTTATCGTAAGAACAGTAGAGAGATAATTGGTATCTTAACTCACAGAAAAGCTAAGGCATGCCTGTAGAATGCTAATGTACTCTCCATTACTAGGCATACTATAGACCAGAATAAAACCTTTATAGGTAGATTAGAATGTTTGCAGAGTATTGAATAAAGGGTTGAATAGAAAAAGAAGACACGGTAGAGAAAGTTATAAACACAAAAATAAGAACTGCATCAGCATTCATGCAACTGCTTGGCGTAAGTTGTTACATTTATAACTCTAAGCTATAATCACCTGATTAGCTTAACACTTGGGCTTCTATATTCAAGCCATTGCAAAGGTATCGGTGGTGTTGGGACCTTACCTTTGTTCTTTTTGTTGTGGGGTTTTTTCTGTTGTGTCTTCTGCCCCTCTCCCCGCCTTTTTTTTAATCTTCTTTTTGATTTGGTTGATTGGTTTTTTTTGCTTTTATTTTGGTGCTGGTGTTTTGGGGATTGTGAATTTTTGATATTTTTTTTTCTGATCTTACAATTTACTCAGTTTTTAGTAGGACAGCTTCATAAAAAATTTAAACATTGTGGCTCTGAACTTCGCAGTTGGTAGAAGAGTAGTCTCTGGGCTAAAAAAAATCAGAGTCTGTGGTTAGTATAGCAAATTCAATGTTTAGTGAATGCAGAATTAAATATTCTCCTTTTTGGAGAAGTGTAAGCGTGCACTTCCAGTCTGTGGAGAAGCACATGTCAGCTAATAATCCTAGCTAGGACTACCTTCCTAGATTTAGTCACTCATTTAAAGAGAGAACTTCTTCAAACACATTAGCAGTAGGAAATGTCTGTTGTCTGTGTCAGGTCTTGTGTACCATGAAAATCATAGAGCATCCAAGCTGAGTGAGCCAGATTCACTACCCACCTCACTGAGGCCATAGTATGAAGAATAGTCAGTGTTGATGTCGTGGGACTGTGTGGGAAAAATTAAGGTTTTACTAAAATCGCACTTGTAAGGTTAATGGTCTTATCTACTTGAGGATGTAAATGTGGTTCTCAAAAGTCAATTTTCTTATTGTCAAGTGGATATAAGCCTATATAAGGAGAACTTTTTTGAGATGCTTAAATGACCTCTTCAAAATCTACAATCAAGGTGGAGGGATATGGAAAATTAGGTTAATACTGCTTATGTTAGGCTTAACTTGTTCCAGAGCATCAGGAGATTCTCGGATTTAAACTTGATTGTAGAAGAGGGGGCAGTATGAGTTTAAATATGCTTTTATTTTCAATACAATTTGCTCAAGGTGATAGAAGTTATGTCTAGACAAAACACAATATCTAAAGAGGCTGAGGTACAGATAGTAAACTTTAATTCATAACACCCAGCCCACCTTAATTAGATTTTTTTATGTCTCGTGTTTATAGTATGCATTCTCAAGCCTTATTTGGAAAAGGTGCTTGGCTTAAATCTTTCTCCAAGTTCTAGGCACATCAGTAAAATTTCTTCAAATCTATCTGTATTAGTTGAACATAGGAACTTCACAAAATTCTCATTGTTGACAATGAGAAAATGTTAAATGTTCTGTCAACTATTATTAATTGGTTTTATGCTTTGAAGAAAGTTTAAACTTGTTTTTTGTATAATACAAATAAAATTCGAGATCAATTTCCTCTCACAACCCAAAGGGAAAGTATTCCTCCCATATTTTTCATTAATTGTATTAGATTGTCCATAGACTGTATTAAGTTTATTCTAGTGAATAGTACTAATAATACCAGAATCGTGTCTATTGCATAATGAATCTTTGAAGCAGAAGCTGCTTTAAATCAGGTTCTTGTGAGCTGAAAGAGGAATGTGTTGTGAGAAGTTCAGGATGTCTGTAGAAGATCACAGTTAAAACAGGACCTTTCTTTAAATGCAGTGTACTCTGAAGGCCAATGACAGTCCGAATGTTTTAGGATCTAGTGAATATGAAACAATTTACGGACTTGTTTTTCTGCAGACTAAGATTTTAATAGTTTAAGCAGAAGAAAATAAGCTTTGCATGAAAAATGAAATCTGCAACCCAAAACACTGTATGCTGTTGAGTTATAGCAGTCACTGTCTTTTAAGGAAATCTGAGAAAGAGCAAGATAAGTTACTGTGCAGTTCTGGATACATGTTGTAAGTGAAAAGTTACTTACCATACAATGTGAAGGGTTGGAAAGGATCTTAAAAGATCCTCTAGTCCCACCTGCTCCTGCCATGGGCAGAGGCACCTCCCACTAGGCCAGGTTGCTCAAGGCCTTGTCCAGCCTGGCTTTGAACACAACCTCTCGAGACAACCTCTTCCACTCTGTCACCACCCTCACAATAAAGAATTTCTTCCTAATGTCATACCTCAATTTCCCCTACTTCAATTTTTGCTCAGTACTGCTTGTCCTATCTGCCAGTTCCTGATGAAGAGTCTCTCTACAACTTCCCTATACATCCCCTTCAAATACTGGAAGACTATAAGGTCTACATGAAACCTTCTTTTCTCCAGGCTGAGCAGACCCAACTCTCTCAGCCTGTCTTTTTAGACGAGGTGCTCCAGTCCTCTTGTCACATTTGTGGCTCCTCCTCCTCTTGACTTGCTCCAACAGTTCTGTGTCCTCCTTATATTGGGAGCATCAGAGCTGGATGAAGCACTCCAGATGAGGTCTCACCAGACAGAGTAGGTGAAAGGAATCACCTCCTTTGACCTTCTGGTCATACTGCTTTTGATGCACCTCAGAATGCTGTTGGCTTTCTGGGCCCATGCTGAGTTTTCCATCAGCCATTTCCCCCAAGTCTTTCTTCACTGATTTCTTTATTGTTATCTCTGGGAGCTTTGGAGTCAAGCAATCTAATTAATTAAAATGATATCTTTTCTTGTCTAAAAGCTTCTGGTCTTCAGAGCTATTTGGTAAATTGGTGAACCTTACAGTATGGATACTCTATTTCCTATCTTTTCTGGTTAATTTGTATTAAAAGTGCTGTGTTTTTTATTTGATATGCTAGTCAAATAGTATGTTACAATAGAGATACCAATTGGTTTTGTGTCCACTGCAAAATTGAATTTAAATTTACTGATTGACATAAGCAGGCCAAACAATGGAATTCAGATTTCTGAAACAAGTTTCCCTAACTTCAGGAGTCTTACCTGAACACCTAAATGGGATTAGGTCTACCAGTCCAAATACCCTTCATTATACCATCTGGAAATTTTGTCGTGGTGGACTTTAGAAACTGTTACATGCCCAGTATTTCAGGTGTATGAAACCCCATTGCAATGTTGAGAAGTTGTGAAAATCTGTTTTTCTTCTGGAGCTTAAAAAGGGGAAACAGATCCATTACTTTGCTTTATTTTTTTTCCTTGAATTTTTCATTAGTTGCGTAGGACAGCTGAGTTGGAATCCTATTCTTACCTCTCTGCTTGACTGTCTTAAATTGGTAGGAGAGCTGTCAAAGAAAAATCTTTTGTCTTTCATTAGTGTCTGTGTTCTGTGCTTCCCTAGAACAGGGTGGAACTGAGGTTCCTCCTTGTCTTTGCAAGCTGTGGCAGTTGCCCCCATTCAAAGGGGAAAGAGGATAGCCACTAGGAAAGAAATTTATATGTGAAGGATAAGAAGTAAGAGTACATTGGATAGGGGTTTCTGTAGCGCCTGATATCACAGTAGACTGTGGGACCAAACAGCATAATGTGAAAGGATAAAGCAAGGATTTCTAAGGATTGTGACACAAAGGTGTCAAGAAAGAGAAATTATAGTGCAGAGTAATCACTTGCTGGGTAAATGAAGGCAATGTGATCCAGAGGCAATGCATAACAGAACACCTTTTTCTGCTTAAGAAAAGAGCTGGTGAGGATAAACCTCCCATCAGGCCGAGCCAGAAAGGTCTGTGAAAGTCCCTGCCTTTACAGGGCCTCAAGTCAAAGAAACAATATACAAATTGTAAACTGAAGTTGATAAAAAGTAGTTATTTTTAAGTCATTAAATCCTTGACTCTCGTGAAATCCAGACTTAGATTTCATGTAGTTGGCATTCCCCCTTGACAGTTGCAGATAATGGGTGGGTTGAGCTTCCGTATGAAGGCTTTCTCCGTCATCAATACAGCCTGGACATGATTCTGTGACTCTCTGAAAAACTTGCAGGACTATGACTATTGCCCATTTTTTACAATGCCATATGCCCAAAATAAAGTATACCAAGTTGTGCACAAAAAAAAAAAAAAAAAAAGGAAGTTTTGTAATGCCAGATCTTGAATAGTTAATTGTTTTGGTTTCAAAGTTAAATTCAGAAGTTTTGCTTTCATCTTTATGAATTGCTAACAGACTTGGGAAGACTTTATTTAAAATTCATGGTATTCATTCTGGATTAGAACTAGACATTTATTTACATATATATATTGGTTGGGATTCATATATCCATCTGAACTTCGGGCATCTGTTGTAGGTTTCCTCAGAGAACCTCTGGAGAGAAAGGCTTTAGGGCAGGTATGCCTTAATTGGGAATCAATACTGATCAGATTTAATGGCTAAATTAGATTAAATTAAATCAACTAATATGAAAATAGTTGGTCTTAAATAGTTATTTGTGTTATCTTCAGTGTAAAACTGGGGAGGGGAAGGAGGACATCTATCCTCTTTTAAGAGGCTTCAGCTTCACTGACATTAACTGTAGTAAGGATCCTAGTTTAAGTGAGTTTCTGGCAACTACAGATACTCTTAACAGCCAGAAACACTGCTCAGCCAAGTCTGCAGCTTTCCCAAGAGGACTCTTTTCAAAACAGGGCTTACATAGACTACATAGCAGCTGTCTGTTCTCTACTGTAGTACACTTTAATACCCTGAACTCATTTTGAGATGATAAAATAAATAAATTACCTAGTGAATTTATAGCAACCATTTAAGTAGAGGGATGTAGAAGATAGAGTCTGTTATCCTAGTAGAAAAAGCTAGAATTTAGCTGTTTGAGTTTGTTTGGTTGGTTTTTTGTTCCAGAATGCCAAAAAAATATTCCTTTCCAGATTTTTAAACAGTTGTTTTTGTTAATGTTCTGTCAATGGTTCTGTAAGTTGTTGGTGTTGAATTTCCTGTGAAATCTTTTATATTTTTGGACCTTCACTCTTAATTTTAGAAGCTGTTCTCATGTGTATTGTAGCGTGGGGGGGTTTTGACACGGGAGCTAGTACAACTAAAGCAGTTGTATTTTTTAGTAAATAATACATTGTTTCTGTCCAAAAAATGTGCTTTAATCTATTTGGACGTGGCTGTCTGGTACTTTGTGGAGGATCTTTTACCCTAACAATCCATTGAAAGGGACTGTCTATTTTACAGGCTAAGAAGGAGTTTTAATCCTGTGTTGCTTCCTTACCAAGGTAGGTAGTCAAAGTTTTGAGAGACCAGAATGTCTTCTATAAGCCACTAGGAAAAACATGAAACTCATTATAAAAAGGTGTTTATCTTTTACTAATTAAATTCATGAGAGCTGCTTATGCTAACACATTTTGACATGAATGATTTGAAACCATCAGTGAAACATTGTAGGGAGGAGCAACATCTTTAAGCATTTCTGACAACCAAATCATACAAATTTAAGTGGCTTAATGGTTATATGTGCACACTGGGAACTGCATTCCTCTAAGCAGAGCACACCAGGCCAGCAGTCTTTCCAGGCTTGAACTGCCACTTTGGCACTGGCTGCATGTGAGGTGCTCTGCAAGCAGGCATCACATTAGCCATCTCTCTTGTACTCAAAACATTTAAACTGAGATGGCAATAGGAAAAAAAAGACTCTATGAGCCTGCTCAGCTGCAGAGCATGAGAAAAACGATGGCCTGATCCAGAGTCCAGCAGAGAAAACCAACTTTTCTGCTGAACAGGGGGCAAGAATAACCAGGTCATGGTCCCCTACCTCTGTGTCCAGGGCAGTGAGAAACAGCAACAGAGCCTGTGGGTTGTCCAGTCCCAAGGAGTCATCAGTGACATAGTGTTCCTCCCTGCTGATCCCTGCTCAAGCTTTGCAGTTAGAGCTGGTTGTGATCAGGGTATTTGCTGATGTTCATGTGAAAGTACTAATCACAGTCACGTGTGCAAAAACAGAATCTTGACCTTTTTTCATAACCCCTTAATGCAGGCATTCTTCATACAGAAGAACTGCGCATCGAGTAGTACTTTTAACATTGTGAGAGGACATTCCTGGTAGGGCCTGTGGGTGATGTGGCACTTTCCTGGTGACAGGTGTATGTGTTGAAATTGGGCTCATTAGTAACTAGGCTTAATCTTAGTCTTGGAAACTGCTCCATCTTCCAGCCAGACACCAAAAAGAAATCAGGGGTGAGGGAGTTTGATTTACCTCCTGCCATGAGGGTGTGGATGGCTGCATCTTTTCCAAAGGTTAGGTCTTTCCTGGGAAGGCAACTTCAGAAAACAGTTAAATAATTTCTTTTAAATTTTATAAAAGTGTATCACTACACAATGAACAATATATAACTGTTGAACAATATACTTCTAAAAGTAAGGAATTTGGGGCAGTTTTATCACTGGTCAGACAAAATCTGAACAAGGTCCTGAAGGACCTGCCAGCAATGCTCCTGGTGCAGGATACTGGGGTAGAGGTGCTGACAGGTTGTACTCACCAGCTAGATACCTGCCAGGTCTTGGAGAGTGCTGCTTGGGCTCCCTTACCAGCACCAAGAAAAACATCCCATTCTCCCTGACCAGGGCAGAGGCAAGATCAACATGAGTACAGCAGAAACTGCAGTTCTGCCCTAAACTGCAGTGGCTGGGCAGCAGCTCCTGGGCAGGGACTTTGGAGCAACACCCAAAGTATAGAGTGTACAAATCTATTTCACTTTCTTGCATTGACTACAATAATTTTAAAAGTAATTGCTACTAGATTAGGGGCCAATGTTACAAGATTTTCTCAGGGCAAGTTTGCTAGAAGCCATTGCTCTCTTCATCACAGCATGAATTGAGTACATCAGCTTTGCTGTAGCATTACAGTTTGATTGACCAGGACCATCTCAGCAGGCAATTGTTTGTCTGCTGAAAAAAGAAGCATCTCACTCAGCTGTTCACTTTCTCAACCTATATACAGGAGGACCAGAAATTACTCTTTTCCACTGCTGCTCTGGGAAGCAGACCACTGATGCCTTACTTGTGTCAGAGCCCCATGGGCTCTGTGCAGCCCTGATGGGCACCAGTCTGGGGCTCTGAAAGTGCTGACACAGAAGTTCACAGCAGTGGACACCAGCTCAGTGAGTAGTGAATTAAGCCTTTGTGTGGAGCTAAAAGTATACTGCACGTGCAGTAATTGGGGTAGAGTCGCATATGCCATTCTTGGTGCCTTGCAATGATAATCAGGATTTATTGTCAAGAAGTGTTTCTGATCTTTTAGTTGTGCCAGTCAAACACAGATTTTCTATCTATGTAGGATGAAATATATCTGCATATATATCCATGTGGGTGTTTGACAGAAATGTCTCTGGAGTCTGAGGTGGATTTTTAGTGATATTACCCAGATACCAGAATTTGAGACCTTGTTCAGCAGCTTTTTTGTAGATGCTGACCAACATACAGATTTCTTAATAATATGCACTTATTTGATATCAGTTTCCATGCTGTATATATACACAGTCATGCATATACCTGCATACATATAAATACGAATGCATATCTACATTTTCAGGAACCATAGAAGCATTTGGGTTGGAAACAGCTATAAGAACATTGAGTCCAACTAAAAACCCAGCACTACCAAGTCCACCATTAAACCATGTACCCAGGTGTCAAATCTATGTGTCTTTTAAATACCTCCAGGGGTGGTGACTCAACTGCCCTGGGCAGCCTGTTTCAGTGCTTGACAACCATTTCTGTGAAAAAAATTGTTCCTAATATCCAATCTAAGCCTACCATGGTGCAAACTAATGCTAAAAGGAAGATTGGTTTTGAGATACGTGAAAATTGATCTGACATTAAGTGAATATTGTGCAAAAATTCAGCCAGTGAAGAACCTTCTATGTCTCTGTCTCTCCAGAAGCC